>CAJPVJ010003234.1:0-11365 GCA_905397405.1 Oppiella nova
GTATACTCAGCCTAAATAATAATATATTGTAAATGCATACATCACTAGTTGGTTTCTGGAAACCATATCTGTGCGTCTAAGCTATATAGTAATGAACAGAAAAATCTTTTTGTAAATGCTAATAAACTTATAAAAATTTTATTATATAATTTAACGCTCTAAAACTGAACAATAGTTGCTAATTTATAAACCTTACACCGAGATATTACTGAAAAATATACATATACTAATATGGCATAAGTTTATTAAAGTATAAAATCATTTTTATTGAAAAATATTTTTGTAATAATTACAAAACTCGTTGATGTTTATCACTGGGAAAACTTATTGAAAAATATTAAAATATTTCGTGTTTAAAACGAGCATGCTTACACAATTGCTTTTCATTACGCAAGTGATCATAATTTCTGTCAAATGTATGCGTTTTGACGCAAATGTTTGTAAATGTCATGAGTTTGAGGGCAACGCATACGACACACATGTCCACCAAATTGAACCAAAACACGGTGTCATCAATACCCAGACCATACAAAACGGTCGACACCTGTCCCTCAGGGCACCGGCCGAACCCGTAGACCAGTAGTGCCATACACTCGTAGGCGCACCGGATGTACGAGAACTGACTGATCACTCGTAGGCTGTAATGGAGTTCCCTGAGTGGGAAAAAATTGTTGCCCAATATAAGCATGGCCGTTTGAACGAACATGGCAAACACCATGGCCACTTTGGGTTCATTCATGTATATAAGGGCCGATATCTGGGCCACACTTTGCGTACATAATACCATGAGTACGTTCAACACGAGGGAGTATGTGTAAAATTGCGCAGTGTCGTATATGTTAGTAATCCAGCAAAATATTGGTAACGCCACCATTATTGGTACCATGTCCACGATGGTGCGTGTCCATAAGTAGGTGCCCGTGCTATACCAACCTGTGTATAATTACATTTAAAATTAGCTTGCTATGTTTTTAAGTAGAGACTTTTACACAATGATAAAGTCATTAAAATACAGTAGATTTACTTACAAAATAACGCAATGAGTGTTACGACTCTGTTTTTTATATGATTTTTATAATAAATTAATTTCTAAGATTATTAATAATGTTACACCCTATTTACATTTGAAGTTCACTAGTTATAACCCTAAGCTTTACAGTAGAGATATATGAGAGGGAACATTCTGAATCATGCCCTGTGTCTGTGAAAGCAAACTGTAAACTCAAGCATTTTTCATAATATCATATAGTAATGAATTTGGGTATAATATCGTATTAAGTAATATACTTGAGTTTACAGTTTGCTTGGACAGACACATGGATGATTCAGAATGTTCCCTCTCATATATAAAAGCAAAATTGAAACACAATTTTTGTTAATTTATAAGTTATCCCATAATTAAAAACTTATGAACCGTTTCGTTGGTGATTACGAAAGACCTTAAAATCGGCCCCAAATGTGGCCGACATTACGATGAGTACAATGAATGCGACCGACAATACCAGACAGAAGTTGAAAATCATGTTCTGTTTGATAAGCCCTTCCTCTTCTACCAGAGCCTCAGTTTGGTTGCAGTCATAGCCGCCGAACCCCAGCTCCAGACAACCGTCCGGTGCTGTACTATCGGGCCTAAAGTGAACGGTCAGTATAACTGCCATCGTCTGAAAGGTGGCGAACAGTGATAGTAAGGCCGCCCATTGGCACCGGAATGCGTAGGTCAGGGAACTGGAGGTCAGATAATACACGTCCTTAAGGCTGAACCGTTTGGACACGTTTTGGTTGCCGTAAACTAAGCGCGTGTTTGCTATGATTTGGCGATTATTTTGGGATTTAAAAGAAGGATTACAACAATAAAGGTATTAAACTAAGCTTTAATATGATTATATAAAGCTAAATAGCATTATATAGTAATATGAAAGCATAGTTTTAATACCTATTTTGAATTCTTTCATCTCATTCGCCGATTTTTCGCACATTTCTAGCCGACTATTAGCTGTCGTGTGGTTTGACGCCATTTCCAGCAATACGTCTATCGGGACGTCATGTTCAGTGAGTTTACAGCCGCTGTCAATGAGGTGTTGTCTCAATCGAAGGGGAACGCCATCGTAGAGACAACGGCCCCCTTTGGCCAACACATAGATGGCGTCAAACGTGTGAAACAAATCGCTGTTTGGCTGATGAATGGACGCAATGATTGTCATCCCATGTCTTCGGGACAACCATTTTAAACAGTTAATCACCTGAAAGACAGTCAATGCATAAGATTTATAGTAGACTACAAGTTAGGGACCGTCTAAAAAAGTACGTACGCACGGGATGAGGAGAGGGGTCAACAAAACATACATACATAACGTTTAAGGCATATGTAACTGACAACAGTATTAAGTAGGAAGGGGTTAAAAGTTGCGTACGTTCTTATTGAATGACCCCATTATACATAGTTATATGTTAGAGATGACTGACCACTCGAGCGGCACTACTGTCCAAACCAGAGGTCGGTTCGTCAATACATAAGAGATTAGGCTTTATATGAGCCGTCAGTTCGCATGCGATTGCTATCCGTTTCCGTTCGCCTCCACTACAGGTGTCGACCCTATTGTCGGCCGTATCGGTGATCACCAGCGATGACATCACCGCCGAGGCTATCATCTGGTGATCCAAATCGCCCGCAATTCTCGAGTTCTTGAGTCGCGAGGCGTATACCAGGGTCTGCCTAACCGTCAGCCCACCCATGAGGTGATCGCTGATATCCTGTTGTATAAAACACGTCCGAAACCTCCCGTTCCTCACACGAACCCTCGACTGTGCACTCAATCCACGCATACACTGTCCATTCAGACACCGCAATAAAGTAGTCTTTCCCGCACCGGACGGTCCCATCACAGCGTTTAGTGAATTACTGGCGACACGACCGTTGAGTTTATCTAAAATTAAGTGCTTTTCTCTGCGAACTATATTTCGCGTAACACTGTATGACAGGTCAGTCCACGCCATAAATATATCATTATGTAGTATATCATTAGAAAGATCATAATTTTCTGTATTTGTTTCTATGTTTGTCACAATATAAGTATCACTATTGTTGTTATTATTATCACCATAATTATTATTTATTTGTTTTGTCCATAAGAATATATTTAACCATGCTAAATTAATTGTAAACTTACGAGCCATTACCCAAAATATAACAAATTCGCAACAAATAATCACTATACAATACTTGATTAGACATCTTGTATATGTATAATATAATTGATCCGGCTCGTGATCTAAATTAAATTCAACGAGCACGGTATTTGGTAGGCCTTTTGGACACCGATCAAAACCGTACGCCAATATAAGCATTGAATTAAACAAGTACATATAATAATCAAATTGACTTATAATCTGTAGTAATGGAGCGTCATTTATGACACGAAAATAGAAATTACTATAAGTGAGCAAGGTGTTTGCCACGAATATCGAGGCTATAACAGCTACATTTGGCGTATTTCTTAATATTATGCCCAGTGTTGAGGCCAATAGCTGAGTGCACATGAATGCTAGGAATGCCGTGAATAGCAGTTTATACACCCGGTGCTCATCCACCAACATTTGTGTGTAATATTGTAATATGAATACAAATATTAGGGTGTACAATATCGTCAATACAGAGTCGGATATTAGCTTGCTAAAGAAGTAGCATATTGAACTGTACCAAGCTATATTAATAAAATTAAAAATACTTTTAATGTTTACTAATGATTAATGAAAACAATGAGTAAACAAATCTCACTTTTTTATGAATAGTAGCTTGGTAATATTCAGTTGACTTACCATTATAAAATTCTGACACAAAGCAACTCATATCAGCGCTATAACTATGGCAAAAACTTGTGATCTGAATCCATAGCGTAATCATTATTGCGACAAATATATAGCTTTGGTTTTGGGCTAAAATTGCTTTTCGGTCCACAATCTCAATGCATGTTTGGTTAGGGAGTTGTGCCCAATGGGGTGGACACCCATCAAGTTTACCCATATTTTCGTTCAAACACTTGACTATAAATATGTGAATTGCGATAAACAGTAGTAATTGTTTGCAAATACTGTACAAATTGTTGACATAATTTCGGTGTAAAAAGCGTATCAATAGGTACCAGAAATCCATAGCTCTGAAAGGTTTTTTAATACCGGTGCTCGTGAAAGTCATATTATCTGTATTTACAACGAAAAATTAAGTATTAAAATTTGTTTTAATATGAGTAAACATTAATAATTAACACTATATTACAACATTAAAGCAAAAAAATTAATACCTTTTTTGCATTCTTTCGCTATATTTTCAGTCAACTCTTTATTTCTATCGCACAGTTGCCTGACATCCCTGTCCTCTCGTCCATTGAAACTTAATTTAATCAACACTTCAATCGGTACTTCATTTTCCAATACTTTTATATTACAGCCGTTTAGGTGTTGCCTCAATCGGAGGGGAACTCCATCGTAGAGACAGTGACCCCCTTTGGCCAACACATAGATGGTGTCAAACGCGTGAAATAAATGGCTGTTTGGCTGATGGATACTAACGATGACTGATATGTCGTGATTACGGGACAGTTGTTTCAGACACGAAAGTAGCTGGAACATTTAAATTTATATTATATAATTGATTACAAAAAAGTGGATAAAAAAGCTTAATACAAAACCTATATTAGAAATATGGTTGCACATTACTTAACAGGGTTAAAAAAATACTCCAAAAATATATACCAGAGTTCAAAATTAAGTCTCATTAAAGGCTTTTAATATATATTGTATTTATAAAAAGCTATAATTATTTTATTTAGAAAATTAAACAAATAGTACCTTTCAACTTTACTTTAATATGACTTGGAAAAAAGTATGAGCCATGCTAAAGCAGAATTGAAACGTACTTTTCATTTATTTGTATCTCAATTGCTCACCACATGTGCCGCGTGTGTGTCGAGACCAGTGGTGGGCTCATCGATGAACAGTAGGTATGGTTTGGAAATGGATGTCAACTCGAGTGCAATGCAAACGCGTTTCAATTGACCCCCACTACAGGTCTCGACGCGATTGTCCCGGATATCACTTATTAGCAACTCTTGCATCAAATCCAAGACATTTGTCTTATGGCTGACTCTGAGACCACTTTCGGCGCTGTTTTTCAATTTCGACGAATAGGTCAGCGCCTGACCCACCGTTAGGCCAGTCATCACACGTTGGCATTGGTTTTGGTGTATAAAACATTTGCCACTCGTTTGGTGACCTTTTTGTACATATATTGCTGACCCGTCACTCATACAGTATTTCTGTAAGAGATATTCAAAACCATGACATGAACTATGCTTTCATGAGACTGTGAATGTACTGGTTTTGTAAAACACTTACAGATTTATTGTTCAAACACTGCATTAGAGTAGACTTTCCCGAACCCGACGCTCCCATCAGTCCATTCAGTGATCCCGATCTAAAGGCTCCCGAAATACCATTCAATAGGACTTTCCCGTCCCTTCCCGTCCATGTCCTCGCACTGACAGTTAGGTTTGTCCACCCGATCGCTATCTCCCTGTCCATCGCTATTATATGAAATATATAAAATATATGTAAAAATTAAAATAATATTATTAAATTTACATTTTTAATAAAATTGTAAGCTTGTTTTTGATAATTATTTTAATGAAATAATAATTATTATTATTTTGTGACAACTAAATACAATAAATATTTTTATGGCTATTTTCATGTTACATTAATTTATTTTAGCTATAAATCTGTTAATAATAATAAATATGTGCCATAAAATGTAATAATTTGTAATTATAATTTAGTGGTATTTTTGAAATCGCATTTAATAAAAATATTTATGCATTAATCGTGAACATTAATATTTGGTTATGATATTTTTCAAAACATTTTTACACATTAATATCATAATGTAATATTTTTGTCGGTTTTAAAGGTAGATTAGTTTAATTAGTATATTAAATATTACAGTAATAAAATAGTAAAATAGACTTTTCAATGGCATTGAAAATATTATTTATTATATTGTATAAAAGTAAAAATTTGTACAATATTTCATGTATATAAATTTTATTTTATGTGACAAACCTTTTGTATCATATAAATATATTATATTTAAATATTATTAAAAACTTTATAATAATATTTTAGAAATACTAGTATATATATATAAAAATATATATAATCAATAAAGTTAATTTACTTCATAATAAATGTTATGTATTATTTGTACTTTTTATAATATAATAGTAATATTATATTTATTTGTAAACTTTTATAGACATATATATATTAATAATTAATGAATTTGATAAACTAAATGAATATTTTCCGCCAAAATTAATTAATTGTAAAATGTATGTAAAGGTAAACTAATTTTTTATGTTATTAAGTATTTTATTATAAAATAAAAATTATTATTTAGAGTAATAAACTTAAAATGCATTTACAGTAGTTCATTGACATTATTTTTGTTCACGTACAAAATGTGAATGTAATATATAAATTATAACTAAATAATATAAACTAGTATATCATTTCCAGAAAAATTTAATTAAATATGTTAAATATCCAATGTATTAAAATTAAAATCATAATATTTTTACGATATTGTTTACTATTACAGTACTATTATATTAGTTTTGATTTTTATTTTATTAAAAACAATAAAAACTTTAATGGGATATTTTATGTTTGTAATAAAAATATTATTTTATTGAAATTGTTTTTGACCACTTTATTACTTAATTGGGATGGCAATAAAATACATTTGGATTGTACATTGTATTAATAAAATTTAGTAGATTTATGATTAAGTCACCAAGTCAGCTATTTTGCCATTAAGTACTAAATGGGAATCACATAAATATTTTTAATTGGATATGAGCTATTGTATAACCTTGCATAATTACTGTAATTTGGTTTTTATTTCTATTAATAGATTGATTGCTTTTGGAAACAGTGTATATAAAAAAGTTTAATAGGTAATTATCATTTTTATTATTACTATAAAATACATAAAAATTTAATTTCACTTTATAATATTTATGTTTATTATACAAGTATCACTATAATGGGCAATTACATAAATTGTAATAATTTTATTGATCCTAAAATTATTGTTAAATTTGTTTACTCGTGATTTTGGTAGTTACAATGTGCAACATTATCTAACTAGGAATATATTTTATATGAGCACTTTTTGAAATATTATTTAGATAATTAATATTATTTAGATATCTTAATGCATTTAATTAAAGTAGACTAAAATTTCATTTCTAAAATTGTTCATACTTTTAAAAAAATATTTTTAAATATTTAGTATTGACATGAATTACGACCCACAATTATATAATGATACAAATTATGCTCAACAAATGGATGGAGTTGAGCTAGTTAATAAAATTATTCGTGAAACAAATGGAAGGTACGTTATTTATAATTTAAAACGTGTAGAGCTATACTTATTTATTTATTAAAAACTTTTCTATAAACTGTAAATTTTTTAAAATTATATTTTAAAGGTTGATAAAAGTTTAATATTAAGAATAAAAGGCAATATAGAGGAACAAGTTTATATAATCCTATTTTAAATATTTTGTGAATTATTTAAAAATATAATACTCAAATAGCATTCCTAAATAATTTTAATAAATTCAATTAGGTACATCAAATATAAATTTATATTTTTTATGTAGTAGAAAATATTGTAAATTAATGATTAAGTGGTGAAATATTTAATAAAATCATATTTACTAGGTGCTAACATAGGTGAGGGATGAATCTGCTCTACCAACCTATTGACTGACCCTTAAACAAGAAATGAACTAACTCATTTTAATTTAAATATAGATCATTTGACGTATGTTTGGAAATCGGTTGCGGATCCGGAAATTTGACCAAAACATTCAACCAGAAGCTAAAAATCGGCACATTTATCGCCATTGACATCGACCGCGATATGATCACGTTTGCATGTAGAGCTAACCCTGATACTAACCTCACGTACCTGGCACAGGATTTCGGTGTAAAGTGGGACAAACTGTTGCCGGAGATTAGAGCCCTTGAGAGCCGGGTAAACCTAATTGTATCCAATCAGACCCTGCACTGGATGTCTCAGAAACGAAAAAATACCGCCAATAATATTCGTAAATTATTAGCTGAGCAAGGTTGCGCGTATTTGCAATTTGCGTGCGTACCTTCAATCCGGGACAGATTGACAAACCCATTTCTTAGGTGTATGATAGATTTTTCCCTGCTCATCAAGTATTTTAAAAGTGAGCCTGTTGATAAACAAAAAACTCAATGGACGAATGCGTTTGAGCAGGTTGGCCTAAAAATGATTGAGACTGGTTTGGAAAATAAAACTCACCAAATATCCGAATATGTTTATTACAATCGTACGTATAAACTACATTAACCATTTTTGATTTAACTATAAAATTGATATATCACATGATTATTATCTATGTTGTTTAATTGATATAATCAATGATATAAATTATATCAATGATATAATTGAGATAAATTTATATAATCTTAATGAAAATTTAAAATCTTTTATTTGCAGATACTGTACCAGTTGCTATTAGTTTACTGCACGGCTGGAAGTGGAATAAATTGGGCAGGTTCATTGCTGTACAAGTTAGCAAACACAGAAAACCTGTATTTCCGATTACTGGAGTTGATGAAAACACCGGGATTAAATATATAATGATTGATTACCAAAACTTTGTGTTTGTTTTAGAAAAATCTTAATAAAAGATCTAAATATTTTATTAAAAAAGATCTTTAATATTTATTAAAGAATGTACGAGATTAAATATATTCAACTTTGAGGTTAAAGACATTTATAACACTTCAAAATATGAATTGAAATCATTCAAATAATGTGTTAAAGATTTTATAGTTATTACATTTATAAAGATGCTTACGGTTAAGCGAATGACTATATTTTTTATAAAAGGCTTAACTAAAAAATCTTCAATACATCATTTGAAATCTTTCAACCCATATATAAATTAAATATTTACAAATTTTGTGAATTTAATAATGTATAACTTTAATAATATATACTTTTTAAATGTTATCGAAAACATTGCAAACTTGCATTAATACTGTACAACAACTATTCAAATAAATATACAAATTATAATGTAATAAACAAAGATTTTTATTTGATATGTACACAATGATCTATATTCTAGAATATATTAAAGTAATTGCATAATTAACAGATAATAAACACCCGATTCACACAAATAGTGATAAAACTCGTATCTATTCATTGGAAACAAGTCATAGCAATAGTAGCCAATTGTGGGCCCAATGGACAGTCTCTCTAAAAACTCGACGACTTTTAGACGATCCCTCACTGACAGCACCGGTGTTTGCGATAAATATGAAACAATCAACGGGTATGGCTTATGAGCGGCTACAGAGATCCAGGTGCTCATTATGCTCGTAAATAACGGTAGGGATAAGAATAGGATGGTTAACACTGAGGATATTATTCTTATCGGTAATGTTGAGCCAGGGTGATGTATCATGTAAATGAATAACATTATACCCCCCGTTCCCATGTAATATATGATAAACGTTATGCACCGGAAAAAGTGATTGCAATCCCGAGTCTGTATTTCCCAATAGTTGTGTTCAATAATAGCCCGCATTAATAGTCCTTTGTTATTGTATTTGATAGCATGTATGATCATGGTGTTAATTTCTAAAAATTTGTGTTTTATATAATAAGTGCTCATAAACCATAACATAAAGCCTAACCATGTTAGACTGTAAGCAATTTCAAAAGTAACCAGCATATTTATATTAATTAGAAACAAGCTTATTAATTTGATGTATGTAGGATGTTTTAAAAATGCTATAATAGTGTGATATATGTGAAATATGATTGAAATCACAATTAACAAGCACACAATTTGGTAAAGTAAAAATCTATTTACTAAGCTCACATAAGATGCTAGCTTATTTTCACGACGTTTACTTAATGGGTAATTAAATGCGTTATATTTAAGTAAGTATCCAAATGTGTCTAATTGAAAAGTATGTGTACATTCCTGGTAATTTATAACCAAACTAATACATAGTATGGCAAATCCACCAATACATGTGCCAATGTACATTATCAGTCTAATTGACAAGTGTTTAAAGTCTAGCAATAGATCCAGGACATTCACATCGACTACCAGTGATAAAACAAAAAATCTTATGACTGTCAATAGCAATGATACCCGGGTAATTATTACGATAAGCACCCGCGTTTTAGTTGGAGTTAAACGTGAGATATAGTCATCAGTATTGTTATAAATAGCTGAATATGTATTAGACATGAATTCCTCCAATACATGCATTTCATTATTTATATTTGAGCTCATTTTAAGCCTGGTGTTTAGTATCTGCACACATTTTAGCATATTTTTCACAAATTGATTTGAATGAACAGCCCTGATGAATGATATTAATTTAGGCATAACTAAAAGTATTATAAAATACACAACAATAATTATTATTGTATCAGCGTAATGAAAAGGTAAGCATATAAAATAATGATTATAAAATGTTGGTATTTTATTTTCGTACTTATATAATATTTATTTTAATTAATATTATTGATAATAAGCGCATATTATACCATAATTATTGATTTTAGTTTTAAATATGATTTTATAAATGATACCTTAATTATTGTTTGACGTGATGATAAAATACAATAATACACAAAAATCGATATTGGTGAGAACTTATATCCTATTCATATAAAACTTAGTGATCATAAAAATTTTATTAAATTTTACATGTATTTCATATAAAAACTTAAGTATATTATAATCAATCAATAATATAATATCTGTCAAAATATAGCATATAGATATTTATAATACGGTACAATAGTATTATAAATAAAGTCAATATTCTTGAGATATTTTAAACTCATTGTTATAACATTGATTGATTACATAATATACTATTAAATAAGTAAATACTGTATACTATTTCTAGTATCAATAGGTGTAAATATTTTTATAGCAGACCATGATTATATTTGTTTATACATATCAAGTTCAAAATAAATTATTTGTTAAAACATTTTCTTAAATAACTTTAGTAGTTAAATAAAATAAAATTAATTTAAAAAACTAGAAAATTAAGCTCATGATCATTTAAATTATGCTTAATAGTTTATCTAGAATTTTTAAATTTACTCATAATAATGACATAATTAAAAAGTAATTAGCACCCGACACAAGCAAATACCTATAAAAATGGTATCTATTCATTGGAAACATATCATAGCAATAGTAGCCAATAGTGGGTCCAATTG
>CAJPVJ010003236.1:0-11364 GCA_905397405.1 Oppiella nova
AAATGTTTGGCTAAAATTATATCAATAGTGAGTGTATTTCCATCCAGTGTCTGACAGGTATTGGGAGTGATATACTTTATCTGGACACAATATTTATAGATTTCTATGATGGCTAAAAGTGTCAAATGTAAAAACTTTTATTAAATTCAATTCTTATTAATAGATAAGAAAATTGTTGACATAGTGTGAGGGTAAGGGTGTTGTTATACTTTTTGCAATGTGGGCCAAGTATGCAGTTGTGATTATAATGTTTAATCACATAATAATAGTCGTGTTCAACAAAGTTCACTAAAAACAGCGATAATGTTATTTGAAAGCACTGTCCTATGGGTTGAATACACTCTCTCGTCAGTGAAACAACTCTTTTCTTATAATAGATTTTCAATTTTGTAATCATTTAATCATTTCATTTCAATGACATATAAATACGAGTTTTCGCAGATATTATCTCCAAATTCGTGATTTTATAACCACACGTCTCTCTCTCTCTCTCTCTCTCTCTCTCTCAAATGAATTGTTTATTTAAGTCACTTCATTAAACTTTATTATGTGCTGAGAGAGAGAGAGAGAGAGAGAGAGAGAGAGAGAGAGAGTTACCGTTATAAACAATAATTATATAAAATTGCCATAAATAAAAATTAATAATTGAGTTTAACACTGTTATTCATGTAAATAAATAGCAATAAAATTTGAGAAAATTACAATAAATATCTTTCGCACATTATTTATAAATTTGAAAATAAAATGTTTTCAAAACTTTCGTGAAAACATTTTTTTCTGAACTTTTTTGTGTATATCGTATTTGTGTCACTAATGGAAAGGTTAACAAACATTTTGTCTCTAAGAATGTAATTATTAACATTTTTCTCAAAAAACAAAATAATAATAATAATCAAGAATTATAAGAGAAAAGTGATTATAAATATTATATAACAAAACGCTAGAGTGGGCCCAACCTTGACCTTCATATTTATATGCATAATATGTTTGTATTAAATGCTATTTTAAGTCATGTGTAAAATTAGTAAAATACAAAAAACAATATATATTTCTCGGTCTTAAGAGTAGGCTATTATATAATGTGTGGTTAAATAAAACAAAATTATAAATAAAACAAAATTATAAATAAATATACATTTTTGCTAAAAAGCAAACTAATGTATACACTCCTATGCCTTGCGATGCCAGCCCTCCCTATCTCTCCTTTTCTTTCGCTACAATTGCTCTTCAAATTCATCAGTAATTCAAATGAGTGAAGAAATTTCAAAACAAAAATCTTATATAATATTTGTTGTTCTCATTCTCTCCCATATAATAGATAATTAACATGATTTTTCTCTCTCTTATCTCTCCTATTATTGCCATTTAGTTTTGGTCAACCATTTGAGCAGTTTTTGCTTTTAAATTCACACTTAGCGCAGAAATCTTATAATAATTTTTATTTATATTTCTTTCAGTTATTATAATCAACGAGTAATAGATTGGATATACAAATTCAAGTCTAACCTAATTTCTAGATTTTTGGTTCCCATTCACTCCTTAATTCATTTGATCTCAGTTTTTCCACTCTTCCATCCCTTCCCTTCATATATGCTCAGGAAAGGGGGGTAAGGAGAGATATCTGATGACTTCGGCTGGTAACTTAATTTAGTATACTTAGCACTAATTTATAAAAATCTTTAATAAAAAATATGATGTATAACAAGAGAGAGAGAGAGAGAGTTTCTCTCTTTCTCTCTCTCTCTCTCTCTCCCTCTCTCTCCTTCTTAAAACTTATGAAATTATATTTTCTTTACTTCATTAATATTATTAATAATTAGGAAAACATATTCAATAAGAGTCTGTTTTTGTGGTAATTATATCGGATATCATGAGAAACTCTCTTCAGTATACTCACCGATATTTCATGACTTAATTTTCTTATTTTTATTTATTATTATTACATTTTCATGATATATATTTCATGCGATTATTTGATTTTTGTTCATTATTTTATAAATAAAATGCTATAATAATTTTCTCCCATTTTCGCATTTTTAACGCTAAGATCATTGACTTTTTCAGCGCAATAATTACTTATCAGATATTTATATGTATTTCTAGTTTTGTCTTATTCTTCATAAATACTAAAGTAAGAGATAATTCATATTATGAGTGAAGGCATGGAAATGAATCTTATGAAAGCTATTCATGTAATTCAAGTTCAGTGATAAACATAAATAAGAAAATATGTTTTAATGCTTTTTACTTAGATTTTCAATTATGAAGAATAATAATTATATGAATGAATGAAAACAAATATAAATATTCAGACAATCAAACCCAGTCTCTCTCTCTCTCTCTCTCTCTCTCTCTCTCTCGTGTACATTGTTTTTAAAAGTGTAAAATAATAGCATTTTTATTTTTTCTTGCATTCACTGAACTCTTCAAAATTATTGATAACCCATTGAAGTGATCGATTGCTTATACTTATACCCCAAAATTTATCCCAAAACAAAACAATAATTATATCGGTAAGTCTAAGCAAGTTACTGAAATTAAACAAATTAATATTTAGCTAATCATTAAGAATTATTGTATAACAAATTATGGACTTAATTAATTAATATATTCTTTATACTTATATGTGTCCCGTGTAAAAATTTCAGTACCATTGATGTAGTTTAATAAAATAAAATTATTGGTTGGCAAAAGTAACCTTTACCATTATGATACACTGTATAATTTTATTACACATATTAACTCATATTTGTGTAAAAATAATATTTCTTTGTTGTATAATCCATATGTAAAATATACAGTAAAGATACAATAGTTATATTAAAATGATATAGTTCACATTTTTGTTCAATGTACACACTGTAGAGTACACAAACTCTTTAATAATGAGTCGTTTTTAGTATTTTCACAAAATGTGAGTAAAACTATTTTTCTTAATGTTGTTTCCATTCATTCAAAGTGTGAGAAATTTTTGTTATTTAATTATACGAAAAAGAAAATATTATTTTTCTGCAACGATTTTAATCTAAAGAATTGATGACTTTTACGATAAATCATAAAGAGTTAAAAATAAGTTTTAAATTTCCTTTTATTTCATTAGTATATTATAAAGAATAATAAAAATAGAAAATATTTTACGAAAGCAAATATTGAGTTTCGTATAAATATAACACATATTTAATATATTTACTATATATTTTTAGTATCAAAACCTACAGAAAAGTGTTATAAATACATAAAAATAGATTCCATTAAAAATATACATTATATCTAATTAGCGAGGTAACGATGAAATGAAAATCTAAAACAATTAAAAACGATTAATGAATTCTAAAAATAAAATAATAAATTAAATTATATATAAGACATATAAAGCGTAAACTTTAAGATTTACTTTACGTCATAGAAACTAAATAACAAAATAAATATTTAATATAAAAATAAAATTAAAAATTTTCTCCACATTTACGGCGGAGTCCGCGTCCGACGATGATATGAGAAATGCATTTAAAGTGTATTATATTTATAGAAATGAATGTTAAGTGAGTTTTAGTTTTTGAAGACAACTTGACATTTGGAGAAAAACTCAAATATATTAATAATAACAGGAATTTCAGTGCAAAAGAGTTGTCTTGTGTTGTGAACTCATAAACAATGAGCTCCAGTGCTCTTATTGAGGACTGCATGGAGTGGGGATAGGCAGGAGGATACCGGTGCTCTGTGTTTGCTATTTACAGCGCTATTCTCTTATTTAACTTTTTATGATAACTCATACTTTAAATTATAATAACAAATATAAAAAAATATTTCGCAAACAAAACAAAGACATACAAAAAATGCATGTTATATACCAATACTCGTATAGTGTATATATGCTCTTAATATTTTTATGATAACTCATACTTTAAATTATAATAACAAATATAAAAAAATATTTCGCAAACAAAACAAAGACATACAAAAAATGCATGTTATATACCAATACTCGTATAGTGTATATATGCTCTTAATTTAGATCAATAGGTTTTAACTGTTTGGCTGTTTTTGTGATGCATTTGATAAGTATTAAAAGTAATTCATATTAATTTTTGCTCATTTGATGAGTTGCATAGCCATACTGGTCGCGCACAGGTATGCATTTGGGTTAATAACAATTTATGGGTTAGTTTTTCTTATTCAATAAAAAGATATACACTTTTATATAATCTCTAAATTTTGTTCGTATATACCTTTTATCGGCGACGGGTATTAAATATTAATTACTTTATTTTAATGTATTGAATATATTTATATGTCATTTCTGAACATGTATTTCGATTTCTGTGTTCTTTTGCTTTTTTGTACTCATTTTTTATAATTAAAATTTGGTTTTCATTTTAGTTAATTAACGTATAAAATTAAGTATTAATGATAAAAGTGGAAACATATTAATATAAATTCAGGAATTTTCACTTAATTTAACAAAAATTAATTTCTAATTAACACACATGTTGTATGTGTATGTATAATTGTGATGGCAAATGGGGGTCATTAGGTAAGGGTAGGGCCCACTTCTCTGTTGTTTTATGTCTTATGAAAGTCATTTCGTGTGAATCTCGTCAAACATTTTTTCCCGAAAAATTAACTCCAAAAATATAATCATTTTTTCAATGCATATGAAATTAGCTCTGAGATTATTCACTGAATGTTTCTATATAAATACAGTTAACCCTCGTTACAGTAAAATAATTAAATTACATAATTTGGTGTAAAACTCACACAAGTAGGTGTGTAGACACTGCATTCCCAAAATCTATATTTAACCATATTATTATACATTGTTAATTATCTTAGTAGATTTAATATGTTAATTTTGTCCGTATATTATAACCAGATTATACCCAAAGTGTTTGAAACATTCAATCACTCAAGAATTGAAGTGAAATAATAATTAATTGAAAAGTGAATATTTATGCATTTAAGCGAAATAAATAAAACAATTTGTCGATTAAATTGTCAAACGAATAATCGGATAAAATAAACAAATTTGTGTTAATTTGCAAATCAATTAAAAAGGGAGTTATTAATCTCAAAAACTATTACAAATACAAAGCAATATATCCTATCCTTTAAACATCATCATACTTATCGTGATTATCAAGTATTTTTGAAAATATATTGATTATATATTAAATGAAAATCTTATTATAAGACACACTTTGAAGTAATTTATCTGCGAAAAAATATTAATCATTATCTGAATGTCAACTATTTTTCAGATTTACTCCATTTTTCTTACTAATGATTCAATTTAATAAAGGATTTTATAAGCGTTTGATTGGAAACTATTAAATGGATTAAAACCAAAACTACTCGACTGTTTAACACCTAATAATAATCACCTATACTATCGGTGACGGGTAGGGGAGGGGAGGGGTTATTGTGTTGGCAAATGTAGATCACTGTAAATCATACATAATACCTATACTATACCTATACTACAACTATAAATAATTTCACTACAACTCCGCAAATATTGTTACTCTTATATGTATTAGTGGTCACTCCTGTTATGGGGCACAGGTATGCTATATATACTGACACCAATTTGAGGTAATGCCTGCTCTTTACCTAAATATTTGTGAAGCAATTAATCATTTTATTCTTTAAAAAGCACCAAAAAATGCTAGTTTTTATGCATTTGAATAAATTAATGATTACTTAATATTCAATATTCTTAGCTAAACGTACACTGGATTTAGATGCCAACCTATGACCTAACCATTCATAAATTACTTTAAAATATTAATTTTTCTTAATAATATATTTATTAAAATAAATGATTTAAAAGCATGCATTATAAATTAATTTATAGGTAAAATATACTTTTAATTTTGTTTAAATTTTTTATAATATAAATTATTATTTTATTTGAGTTTTTATTTTATTTATCCGATTTTATTTGACTTGATACGGTAGACATTAATTTGCTGTAAAATTAGTTATGATTGACAATAATACAACTATTATGCGATTGAATGCATTTTTAAGATATTGGGAGTAAATTAATAAATTGAAAAATAATTTAATCCATGTAATAATTTATTTTTGATATTTAATATTATCTTTTATATAATGAGTTTTCAATATATTGTATAACAGATTATCTTGAAATCCATTTAATATATAATATATAGATAAATATTTTAAACTTAAGTTTCATTACCAAACTGATTTATATTTTAAAAAATATTTAACGCCTACAGAGAGATTATGAGAGAGAGAGAGAGATTGACGAATGGGTAGTAAGATAACAGTGTTTTCAAACAATTTTTGATGACCTACAACTTTAATTTAGTCTCTCTCTCTCTCTCTCTCTCTCTCTCTCGATTTATGTCCAATCCCTTGATTAGAGATTATTATAAAATGTTACATATTTTAAGAAAATAATTGATAAAATTCTTGTTTTACATGAATTCATTGGGATTTTTTATTTTAAACATTAAATATATTAAACGACGTTTAGTTTAGTCTATTTGAGTCTATTTGGTGTGATTTTGTTTTTATGCAATCAGTACAAGACATTTACATTTTGGACAAAATATATTCACAAAATTCTAGTTTAAATTTTGTAAAAAGTAAATCATAATTAATTTAAAGCAATTTTCTTTTTGTTCTCAAATTTAATATTCAGCACAAAATTGAGCTAATTTTGCGAGTCTCCTAATACTTGAGCATAATTTTTATTATTTAAATTACATCTGAAATCTTAAGCCTATTTTATTCAAAATTTTAAGTCTTAGATTTTGAATCAATTAATGTGTATTTATTTACTTCATTTAAGCAAAATAATAACAGAATAAAATCTTAAAATATATTAAATTATAGTGATTTACTTAAGCCAATAATTATCAAAAATTTGTTATATATTTTAAATCAGTCATTAAAGAGGAAAGGTAAGTTTGGGATGGGTTCGGGATTACGTAACATAAATGCAGGAAACGGCGTTATTTTATTAATATTCAGTGAATTATAAACACTAATATTAGGTCTATAAACCACTGTATTATGAAATACCACCGCTATATTGATATTAATTCATGCCTTGTTTAAAGCACACATAAATCAAATGCGAAAATATAGGTAAAAGTATATAATTTTCTATTTTCTCGTATAATAAGTAAGTTTTGGTTTACGAAAACAATGAGAATTATAAAATTCATTTACTTTCTTAATAACACATAATATTTTATCATTAGATAAGAGCCCTAAACAACAACAACAACACCGAGAAAACGGCTTAAACTCATATAATAAGAAAAATAATCATTAATTTTATTTTGCATTTTATTTTTCGTTCGCATTTTTATTCTAATAAACTATTTATGAAAATAAAGTAAGTAAAACAAAAATTAAATAAATAGTTTTGAACGTCAAAAATCTATGTTATATTGTGATCGTGAACAACATTTTTAATTTTCGTTTTAAAATTATAATTATTTTTCGTATTATTAAAAGCATATCTCATATATATATATATGAATGTGGAAAATTGTTTGTAAATCTAAACCATTTAATTATTATTGATTCGCATTTTATATCTTACTTTTCAATTTTAAGTTATTGCTGTATAATAATTATTATAACTGAGACCTAAATCCGAGGTACATTTTTGTGAGCCATTGGGATACTCAACGGGGGGAGGGTATGGGACAGGAGTTTACATAGTACAGTCAAAGGGAAATTTATATACTGTACAATTACATACAAAAAGGTGTTTCAAATACATATTTATATATTGAAGCAAATTTTTTGACCTTATATTAAATTAATACAATTTTATGTTAAAATACCCACTCGCAAATCTGAGATACCTGTGCTGTGTTTGTATCACCAGTAACTGGTAATAGTTTCATAGCCTCTTAAAAAATATAACAAATATATGTTTTTTGAAATTCAATAGTACTGTAAATAAAATTATAGAAATTTTCAATTACTAAGTAAAATGTTTTTAAAACTATTTTCTCGAGTCTATAATTGAATATAAATATAACTGTAATATAACTGTAATTCTAAGGGAAACCTCTATTTTTCTGGTTTTTGTGCATTCAATCGATATTATTGTACGAATAAAAGCTATAATTTATAGCTTTTTTCATGTAATAATTTTTTTTCGTATAACTATTTATATAGAATAGAAATGTCTATTAAATTAATAGAAAATCCATTTTACAATTGAAAAATTTCAATAAACACTTTGATAACTTTATTTCGTAAAATAACTTCACATTAGGCAATCAAAATGATTTTTGTATAAACTAGTAAATATTAGATAATAATGAAATTGTACTAGAATTGTAAAATTTTAAAACATAAAAACAAAAATTATCAATGTCAATGTCAACATAATAGTAATTTCCTTATTATATTTATTTTCATTCAATTTGTCGCTATTAAATTAATACATAGAAATGAAAATTATTTTTTGATATTACATTGTTTGCTTTTGTAAAAAAATAATTTTTATTTCAATCAAAAATGTTAATCGTCAAATATAATTAAAGACTTAAAATATTTATTATTTCAATATTATACTCGCATTTATAATGCAGTAATTATTTTCACTATAAATTATTTTAGTTTGTTTGAAAAGTTATTCAACAATTGATTAATTCCAGAGATTATACTTATATTTAGGTTTACTGTTCAGTAAAAATAGTTTAAATATTTTCACTCCACTTTAAATGATTATCTTTTTAATTCACAAAAACCTAATCATTGAATGTCTGAACCATATTAGGAAAGGCACTAATCATACCGCATGAACGCCTTGTATATCATTTTATAAATGTTCAAATGTTGTTATATTTAAAATATATACACAAATCAATCAATTTATACAACAGTCAACTTTATTAGCTATTCAATGAATATAAAAGCGATTAAAATAATAATGAATTGAGTTAATGATAGGCTATAATCAATATCTATTCGTTACTGAAAATAATATCTGATTCCCAATCAATTCGATTCACTTTTCAATTAATTATTATTTCACTTCAATTCTTGAGTGATTGAATGTTTCAAACACTTTGGGTATAATCTGGTTATAATATACGGACAAAATTAACATATTAAATCTACTAAGATAATTAACAATGTATAATAATGTGGTTAAATATAGATTTTGAAAATGCAGTGCCTACACACCTACTTGTGTGAGTTTTACACCAAATTATGTAATTTAATTATTTTACTGTAACGAGGGTTAACTGTATTTATATAGAAAAATTCAGTGAATAATCTCAGAGCTAATTTCATATGCATTGAAAAAAATGATTATATTTTTGGAGTTAATTTTTCGGGAAAAAATGTTTGACGAGATTCACACGAAATGACTTTCATAAGACATAAAACATAAAACAACAGAGAAGTGGGCCCTACCCTTACCTAATGACCCCCATTTGCCATCACAATTATACAAACACATACAACATGTGTGTTAATTAGAAATTAATTTTTGTTAAATTAAGTGAAAATTCCTGAATTTATATTAATATGTTTCCACTTTTATCATTAAAACTTAATTTTATACGTTAATTAACTAAAATGAAAACTAAATTTTAATTATAAAAAATGAGTACAAAAAAGCAAAAGAACACAGAAATCGAAATACATGTTCAGAAATTACATATAAATATATTCAATACATTAAAATAAAGTAATTAATATTTAATACCCGTCGCCGATAAAAGGGATATACGAGCAAAATGTAGAGATTATATAAAAGTGTATATCTTTTTATTGAATAAGAAAAAGCTAACCCATAAATTGTTATTAACCCAAATGCATACCTGTGCTTATGGTATGGCTGTGCAACTCATCAAATGAGCAAAAATTAATATGAATTACTTTTAATACTTATCAAATGCACCACAAAAACAGCCAAACAGTTAAAACCTATTGATCTAAATTAAGAGCATATATACACTATACGAGTATTGGTATATAACATGCATTTTTTGTATGTCTTTGTTTTGTTTGCGAAATATTTTTTTATATTTGTTATTATAATTTAAAGTATGAGTTATCATAAAAAAGTTAAATAAGAGAATAGCGCTGTAAATAGCTGCACACAGAGCACCGGTATCCTCCTGCCTATCCCCACTCCATGCAGTCCTCAATAAGAGTACTGGAGCTCATTGTTTATGAGTTCACAACACAACACAACTCTTTTGCACTGAAATTCCTGTTATTATTAATATATTTGAGTTTTTCTCCAAATGTCAAGTTGTCTTCAAAAAATAAAACTCACTTAACATTCATTTCTATAAATATAATACACTTTAAAAGCATTTCTCATATCATCGTCGGACGCGGACTCCGCCGTAAATGTGGAGAAAATTTTTAATTTAATTTTTATATTAAATATTTATTTTGTATTTATTTAGTTTCTATGACGTCAAGTAAATCTTAAAGTTTACGCTTTATATGTGTTATACATAATTTTATTTATTATTTTATTTTTGGAATTCATTAATCGTTTTTAATTGTTTTAGATTTTCATTTCATCGTTACCCCGCTAATTAGGTATAATGTATATTTTTAATGGAATCTATTTTTATGTATTTATAACACTTTTCTGTAGGTTTTGATACTAAAAATATATATTTAGTAAATATATTAAAAATGTGTTATATTTATACGAAACTCAATATTTGCTTTCGTAAAATATTTTCTATTTTTATTATTCTTTATAATATACTAATGAAATAAAAGGAAATTTTAAACTTATTTTTAACTCTTTATGATTTATCGTAAAAGTCATCAATTCTTTAGATTAAAATCGTTGCAGAAAAATAATATTTTCTTTTTCGTATAATTAAATAACAAAAACTTCTCACACTTTGAATGAATGGAAACAACATTAAGAAAAATAGTTTTACTCACATTTTGTGAAAATACTAAAAATGACTCGTTATTAAAGAGTTTGTGTACATTGAACACAAATGTGAACTATATCATTTTAATATAACTATTGTATCTTTACTGTATATTTTACATATGGATTATACAACAAAGAAAAATTATTTTTACACAAATATGAGTTAATATGTGTAATAAAATTATTACTATACAGTGCGTCATAATGGTAAAGGTTACTTTTGCCAACCAATAATTTTATTTTATTAAACTACATCAATGGTAATGTTTTACACGGGACACATATAACTATAAAGAATACATTAATTAATTAGCAGGTATTAAACAATATGTTATTAAGAATTACTAATCGATTTATAATTAAACAAATTAAAGTCATTGAACGAATCTGAATGGCTATATTAATAACAAAACAAAACCCTATTTAAAACCCCATATTCA
>CAJPVJ010003237.1:0-11357 GCA_905397405.1 Oppiella nova
AAGTCTTCGTGGGACTCGAGTTGTCGCTCTCCTCCTCGAGAGCTCTCTTTTGGCAGTTATTCTGAAAGGAAAGGCTTTTCGTCAAAACACTTCTCTCCACACACTTATCACTCGAACACACGTTTTCTACGACTGGTCCGCCATTAGTCGAGTCCGCGGGCATCACCTCTTTGTTGCCCTCTTCGGGCGTTCCGTCGGCCGGAGTGGTCGTAGAGGCGGGCGCTTTGGTGACGGCGTTGTCGTCCGAACTGTTGGCCTGCGATTGAAACGAACGCTTTTAGTAGTATTTGCGACCATTTCTGGACATACTTTCGAGGTCTTCGAGCTTTTGGTCGATTTGAACACTTCTGGCGGCAAATACTTCTCCAACTCTTTTCTCTTGACGTGTTTCGTGTCGATCGTCATCTCGGGTTTGAAGAATTTGCTGAACTTTGCCGTATTGGTCACTAAGGGTTCAAAAGTAGACCAATGAGAGCACTGCACACACAAAGCGCGCGTATTTATTACCGGTTTCCACGAAGTTCTTGATGTCTTGCGTGAGGTCGACGTTAATGCCTTCGGCTTTGTTGAACTCGAGACCAATGAACCACATGGTCTCCACTTCCGTCGTCGTCTCTGTCGTCGCCTCTATCGTCGTCTTCGGCTCCGCTGTCGCCTCCTCTCCTTTGCTCTCTCCGTCGGCACTCGTGTTCGTGTCGGGCAGAAGCGGGTCTTCGGGCGGCGGCTGCGCAACGGGAACAATGACTGCGCGGGTGTAGCACTTGGGGTTGACGTGAGCCAAAGAGATGCATCGGTGGCGTTCCAGATTCTGGACGAGGATTCGGATCTTCGACTCAACCAAACCGATCCACTCGGCGTTGGACGTCGCGAGCAGAACAATGAAGTGGCGGTATTTCGTGAAGAAGTGGACCGTCTCGAAGAGCGTCGTCCACGGGGTCTTGCCTGCGGAGGACAGAGATGAGGATGGAGGGCAAAGACAACGCGCACACGACTTACCGCTCATGACTTCGTCGATGCAGTCGGAGGCGCGCGAGAACTCGTTAGTCATAATGGATTTGGTGGACGAGGAGACGTTGAAAGTGGAGTTCTGTTGCGGATATGAAGGCGTAATGATTGGCATCAAATGGTAGCGATCGGCGGGATTGATGCGCGGGTCCCACACCGGGAACCCGAGGTTCGGGTTATCTTCCGAGTTGTGGCGCAACAGCACGGGCTTAGGCCACGGCCACTGACGGAACACCAGAAAGAACTTCTGGAGCAGAGTGGCGGCCGACGCGCGCGGGTACAGCTGACATGTGCGCGCCACCAGCATCGCCCACGAGACGCCTCCTGATGTGAGAGCAGAAGTATAGACGTATAGAAAGACAATCGCATAAAAGCGAAGACAAACCCAAATATCCCAAAGCGTTGGAATAAATGCCGCGCTTTTTGGCCCACAGTTTGACGGCTCGGAGCGCGAGACGGAAGGACTCGTGATTCGGCACCAGAAGCAGGATGTCGTCGGTCACGCGCGAGCCGTTCAGCGATCGCACGGACTTCTCGTCTAGATTCTTGAGGAGCGCGCCGTCGCGGAGGTCCTGATCGGGAGGGATGTTCTTGAGGGCGAGCCGCGCGAAGAGGATGTCGAGTTCGATGCCTTCGATCTTGGTTTTGATGACCGGAACGAACGCCTCTTCGACGGCTCGCACGTACTCGCAGTCGGGAATCGCAGACAACAGCTTCTCGAAGGTGTCGAAGAAGTCGGAGCGCTCGATATGTCGCGGCGCCACCAAAAGGGTGTCGATGTCCGCGCCTTTGGTGTGCACTCCGAGCCGATAGGAGCCGAATGTGAAGATCTTTCCCGACATGAGTTCCGCGTTCTGTTTCGGCATCTTCTTCGCCGACATGTCTTTGATCCACGTCTGGACGATGTGGTTGACTTTGGACAACACGTTCATCCGGTGCTCCATCTCCTGATCCGACTCGAAGAGACCGAACGCGCGAAGACATTCCTCGAGCTCTCGCGACGCCTGCATATCGCTGTCCGTCGGTTCCGTCACAGATATGGGAGAAGTGATGCCCAGAGAGGGAGCGCGCGGACCGTCGGCCGGTCTGTTGGACATTGTCTTCGTAGAGATAATCGCGGATTAAGTGAAAGACATTTTTGTCGTCAAAGAGTCAACGCTTCAGACATTTTGCTCTCAAACACAACAATGAACTCAAAGCACACTCTCAGACATCAATGACGTCCCCAACACTCCTGTCGTCCACTTCTTCGGCGACTTTCGCGCTGACGGACAGCCGACAGACGGCTGGAAGCGATTCGCGCGGAAATAGGAATGTCTTGAGTAGTGGTGTCAAAGTGTGGATCCGTTCCGCCCGTCGATGGACTCGCATTCACGCCGACAATGAGTGCACACAAGCAGTGGTTCTATAGGTTTGTTGGTCTCGGAGACCACTCTTCCGACTCTTGAGAGCTGTTCCGATGTCTTGAGTGAGAGTTGACTTCGAAATGGATTTCAGAATTGAAAAGACATTGAAATGAAACACAAATTATACGAAAATCTCTTTATTTTATTGATTGTCGCGAATACGAGACAACTTTGAATACAAGTAACGGAAAACTCCTGTATTTTGGGAACAATTGCCACGAAATGCGAGGAAATGATCGGAAATCTGGTTTAAAGTCGTTTTCAAATGAGAAGAAAATCGTAAACTCTGTCCAAGATTTGAACCGATTCTCTGTTTTATAGGATTTTGTTTATTCGCCGTTTGGTCCGAAAGTGAAACCAGTTTTCAATGATTTCAATGACTATAAGAGTATCAGAATAAGCAGTGAATCGATATTTGCATCACTTTTTCGTTTACTTCAAACTCTTTTCTCGACGTTTCCTTTCATAACAAATGTCTCAATCATTTCGTTATTTCATTCAAACCTCAAGTCATCCAAACTTTTCGTTCAAATCATTGCAAACAACAAAAAGTGAAGAATTTCGCAAATAATTCACGAAAAGCAGACATTTTATGCGCCATATGTAGGCCTCCCGTAAAGGCCTTTGTAGGCCTCCCGTAAAGACCCGCCAAACGTATTATAAAATAATTTATTTGTTTTCTTTGACAACAAAATATACATCGAATTAGAGAAAAGAAATCGCTTTTAGAAAACTAAACCGAATATAAAAACGATTTAAAAATATCCGTAAAATCAGTAAAATTAATGCGAATAACAAAAAAGGGCGACATTTGAGGCATTTCTGCAAAAATAGTCGTTTCAGTGGAAAAGTGGATACAAATAGCGATTAGGATTCGGTCTTCTCGTCGACCACTTCCTCCTCGTCCTCCTCTCCAATGGAGTCCTGCTTTTCGCTCGAATCCCTCACAAGTCTTCCGACGTAATCGTATCGCTCGGAGAACTGTTCCTTCCATTCGTTGACACTCGACATCTGATACGGCGTCAGATCCGAGACGTCATCCCATTCCTCTTTGACGGCCTCCACGTCGAAGTGGGCCAAAGCGCGGGTGGCGTCGTGTCCGGCCAGAGGCGCGTACGGACCGCCCGGACCGTAGAAGCGATGGCCTGAAGAGAGAGAGAGAGAGAGAGAGAGACAGAGATAGAGCCAAAGACAGAGCTGAGACCGCATTGCACTCAACGTGAAGGTCGAGTCGTTATCTTATCAGAGGTTTAGTACAAAAAAGACAACCTTTGGTGCAGTCGTACACTTTGCCGAGGATTGCAATGCAGATGCGTTTGTCGGCGCCCTTCCCGTCGTAGTTCTTCAGCTCATCCAAAGTCATGTCGTGTTTCGGCAGCGGTTCGGGCAGTTTGAAGACCTCTTCCTCGGAGTCGGCTGTCGGGCGAAGAGCACAACAAGTGGTCGTCAGTGACGACAGTCATACATGAGTGACAAGACTTACATCTGTTCCGTCGCTGTCGTCCTCGGGATATGAGTTTATAGACGAGAAAACCGATCACAAGAGTGAGGACTGTATTGACGGGCGAACCGAAGAGCAAAGAGACCAACGATTGCGAGACATCTTCGGTGGCGACGATGGGATCGCTTTTGGGGTTTGATTCCGACATTAAGTGATGATTACAAGAGGTATCCGAGTCTAGGATTGGGAGAGGAGTGCAAAGAGCAAAGAGACCAACGATTGCGAGACATCTTCGGTGGCGACGATGGGATCGCTTTTGGGGTTTGATTCCGACATTAAGTGATGATTACAAGAGGTATCCGAGTCTAGGATTGGGAGAGGAGTGCGAAAGCAATGCAATTATGGTTTGCAATGAAAATGTGTTTTATTTCCTCAAACATTCACTAAACAAACGCTCAGTTGTTATGAATTCGCGATTTGTTTTCAATTAGTTTTCATTTCAAACACTGAAAGGGATTTCGCTTCAAATCGATTGCAAAACAACTTCGAGTCGCTCTTCGAGCCAACAGATGGCGCCGACGAACAGAAGCACTTCTTCGCAACTTTTACAAGAACTTCGGCCAAAGACTGCCAAAGAGATGACCATTTGATGGAAAAGTCTCCCAACCGGTGGTCACTTCCCACCAAATGTCCACTCATTGGACACAAGGGCTGGAAAGGGTTCACACGGGATATCACTGCCAATGACTAATCACTTTTGAAAACTTTACGTCTTTTGTCGGTAAACAGGAATTAGAGGCCAAAGGGTTTCGCGAAGACTGAGTGCAAGAAGGGGTCAAATGTGGCGAATGTCTCGCAATTGGAGGACAAGTTGTGATGAAATTTTCCGATTCTTTAAACTCTTGCCTAAGAGTGGCTGCGAGGAGGCAAAGCCCAGCCTCCCCTCTATGGGCACTCGTGGGCCGTCATGTGTGGGCTCTCGTGTGAACGACCGCCGAGTGGGTGAGTGGGCGGCGGGGAAGCGGGGGTTCGGGCGGAGCGAAGGGTTGACGCGTTGGACGCATGCGTGGAGAGGGACTACACGTGTACTCAATGTTATGGTTCGCCAATGAGTTGTCATTCAAACGGAAAAAGTCATGAAATACTGTCTTCTCGTTCCCGAAGTCCTCCTCATTGTCGTCGTCCTGTCGCTGGTTTTCGGTCTCGCGATTCCCGACAAAGACGACCACAAGACGCGTCCGAAGACAGTGGACTCGGATGACAGTCATTACGGCGGCGGAGAGCGCGTCCATAACGCCGATTACGATCACAAGGCGTTTCTCGGCGAAGACGCCGAAGAGTTCGATCAGTTGTCGCCCGAAGAGAGCAAAGAACGGTTGTCCAAAATGGTGGACAGAATCGACAAGAATGGCGACGGATTCGTGACCGCCGAAGAGCTCAAGGATTGGATCCACATCTCGCAGAAGAAGTATATCGTAGACGACGTCGAGCGCCAGTGGAAGACACAGACGGCGGACGACGAGTCGGTGACTGCGCTCTCGTGGGACGACTACAAGAAGCGGACGTTCGGCTTCTTGGATGAGTTGGCGGACAACACGGTCTCGACGGACGACTCCAACACTTACCGCGAAATGCTTAAGTAAAGAGTCTTTAGTGTGAATGTCTTCTCTAACCTCCTATTTGTCGGCAGACGAGACGAGAGGCGCTGGAATCTGGCCGACCGTAACCAAGACAACGCTCTGAACAAAGAGGAATTCATGGACTTTCTTCACCCCGAAGAGGCGCAACACATGCGCGATGTTGTGGTCGACGAGACCCTCGAAGACATCGACAAAAACGGCGACGGAATGGTTTCGGTCGACGAATACATCAGCGATATGTACGCTCCGGACGCCACCGGAGATCAAGTGCCCGATTGGGTCATCAGAGAGAAGGATCAATTCCGAGAGATCCGCGATAAGAACAAAGACGGCTTTATGGACAGAGACGAGATCCGCGAGTGGATTATTCCTCCGGATTACGACCACTCGGAAGCCGAGGCCAAACACCTGATTCGCGAGGCGGACACCAATCAGGTTTGAGTGACATTTGAGTGCAGTTTTGACGACAGTTTTGACGCAAATGTTGTGTTAAAGGACTCAAAGTTAACGAAAGCGGAAATACTGGACAGTTATGACGTGTTTGTCGGCAGTCAGGCCACGGATTTCGGGGACGCGCTTCTGCGACACGAAGAGTTCTGAACGATCGGACATTCAGTACTTGTTTTTATAGGTTTTTCAAGAAATCCAAACTTCGGTCACAAAACTGTTTGGAAACGAATTCCTGTTTTCTATTTATTTACACAAAGTTTTGCTATAATTAGTGATAATTTATATAACAAAGGCTTCTATTTTCAACGAATCAGTGCAACAAATCTGTGGCAATAAATCCTTTTCGTCGAGATCTGACTTTTAGACCAAATTTCGGAACAAATCTTAAATTTCTAGTCAAAGACTTTTTATCCAAATTCTTGCTACCGTTAACTCTGTATTAAAAAAGTGCCAAAAATATGCAAAACATATTCAAAGGCTTTCCTTTCCATGACATTCAAATCATTTTCTGATTTTAATTTCTCTTTATTTCGATAAATAAATAATTTCTTTGAAATTTGTAATAAAAGTTTTCGATTAATACTCGGATTTAAACGGCAATTAAATTAAGAATTGAGTAAAAATCCGTTCATTCGTTACATAATATAAGAATAAATTAATATATAATTAATATATAATTATCGACCGATTATAGTGTTATAAATGTGTATAAAATTGTTTTGACGGAAATTAATCCCAATTTAAATCACAATTGACTTACGCTTTGAAAAAAGCTATAAAATAATGAAAACTGTCTCTACTTTAAGAGTGACTTAATTTCGGGCTTCTCCGCCGCTTCCAAATAGGACTTCCCGTCGGGAGTCTGTCCCGTCTTATTGGCTCCGCTGGCGATCAACAGTCGCACGCATTCCGTGTGTCCCTCCCATACGGCCGCCAACAGAGGGCTTATGCCGTGTTTGTCGACCGCCTGTGAGTCAAGCAATCAGTTATGAGACACGAGAGTCACTACACCGCAGATGACACTCACGTTGAGGTCCACGCCTTTGCCGATCAGGTACTCAATGATGTCTTTGTGGCCGTAATCGGCAGCGTAATGGATGGGCGATCGGCCGTCGAGGGAGGCGTTCGCGTCCACCTCCTGCTCACACACACACCCATGAGTCCACTCACTTGTCGTGCAATCAGTGGTCACTTACCTTCGAGTCGAACAGTTCTTTCACTGAATCCAAGTCTCCATTCTTGAGACTCCAAACCAAATCCGATGAACTCATGTCCGCTGTCTTCGGCTCTCATAAAGCGATCGCAACTCCAATGAAATCACAGTTTCAGTCAAATGTCAGTCAAAACAACACTCAACTCATAAATAACGTCAGAGCCGTCGACTCAATGAAAGCAAACCAGAGTTGTCTCCAGAAGTGATCGCATATTCTGGTTATCACTTCTCGACAACCGTTGAGAGCACTGTCAGCACAACACACACACCACTCATGTGTCTGTCCGCTAACGCACTCAACCCCTCGACAGGCGTTGCATAGAAAAGAGACAGCACTTAATGAATCATAACTTTCATTGCATTCATTAAAAGGACAATAATTTAGTTTTAAAACACTCTTTGAATGATTAGTAAAATAGAAAAATCTTTTGACAATAATTACAGAGAAATACAATTAGTTTTGAGGGGAAGGAGAACTAAGGGTCGAATTGGACGACAAACGACTCCTCGCAATGGATTTTGAATCCGTTGTGAACCGAAAGACTCGCCCTTTCGCTGAAATAGTTGATGAGATTGAGGTCGTCTTCGGAGATGGGGTCCAACTGAAGGTTGCGATTGATTAACGGAACTGAAAGACAAGACACAGTGAGTGAGTGAGTGAGTGAGTGAGAGAGAGAGAGAGAGAGAGAGAGAGAGNTGAGTGAGAGAGAGAGAGAGAGAGAGAGAGAGAGAGAGAGGCAGTGATAGTGAGGCAGAGGTGAGACGGACCGTGCGTTTGGTGTGAAGACAGGTATTTGGACTTAAGGACGAGCGGTCTCTTGATTTGTGCCAATCTCTGGCCATAAGTCCGCTGTCTTTCGTTCCAATCGCTCTGTTCTATGTTGTTGTCGATGGACGAGACGTCTATCACTTTGGCGACCAGTTTATGCAAAGTGTTGTTCAGTTGGTTCTGTTCTGTGCGACCATTGAGTGCCCCATAAGAGGGAGACATGACTGACGGCGAGAGGTTGTAATGCGAGTCATTGAGACCTGAGGACAGACCAGAGGGTCAACACGTGGTCGGCGGCCACAGAGGCAGAGGACATACCTTCGGGCGAAGCGATCGGATTGTCGAGAATGTGTGTCCTTTCGTTGATCTCGTCGTCCGACTTGTTTGGCAGACAACACGAAGACACGGCTCCCATCGCTGGACACGGTTTGAGACACTAGTGTTTGGTGGCGAAGAAGACAATCAATGAATGAGTGAATGCGAGACCAGAAGAGGAGGAAATGGCATTCAATTTGTTTGTTTACATTGAAAACGACACGTTATTTGTGACCACTTGGGGGTGAATGAGAGTCCGGGGGGCGAAGGGCTGGGATCGGGGGGTGCGGTGAAGGGCGCAGACGTTGAGTGCGATATAGGACTGGAATATAGGAAACAATTGAGTGGCAAAAGGCATTAATAGCGGATAGCCTATGTAAAAATCTATATGTTATGGTACCAAATATTTGTTATATCTGTACATGCGTTAGTTCCCTTTATATATGGATGCTATCCGCTATTAATGCATACTGACACTCAATTCATGAATGAAAGCCTGTATTGAAGGCAATAGCGGTCTATGGCTTGAAAATGGCGTCAATTGTTGATCGCATTCATTGATCCACTGATCCGTTGATTACTCGAAGACGTGTTGAAGACATCTCTCGTTGCAAATGCTGTCCACCGGTCAGAACCAGAGTCGTGAGTATGCGGTGAATGTGTTTCAGTGCGAGAATAACACCATTGGTTGTCGTGTCAGACGGCGTGTCGGATGTGTCGAAGCAGTCGCGGGCGTTGACGGGAGTGGTGACCAAACTGCTGGACAACTTCGGCTTCATCGACGACAGCGTCTAAAGAGCCGTTTTCTTGAGTACTGATTAACTCATTTTTATCATTAGTGACAATAACTTGACTATTATTTTCTAAGTTATCATTATTTAAAACAGTTTCAAATTGATTATCATTCTCTAAATCATTCGCAGATGTCGTCTGTTTTAAGGACTCGTAAATGCCATCGAAAGCGGACCACACGTCAGGCATATACACGCGATTCACTTCCAGGTAAGGGGTCATTGGGTCGACAGAATTGTCGCTAAAAATGACAATCATTTCAGTAAATACTATCCAATACAGAGTAATTCATATAAATACCGGTTGTAAATAAAAGTGGCGATTAATCTCCATTTCCCACATTTCGATAAATTCATTCCCGTTTGTTCTCCGACTATACGAATAGCCGTTGCGATCAGATTTGGCTCTTCAGAGTCGGGTCTTTAGACACAGAAAACAATCAATTTATGAAAACAAACACATTCTACACGACTCACAGATATCCATCCAATTGGGCGCTGAATTTGCCGCCAATAAGAGAGAAGCCGTCGTTTGAATTTCTTGACACCAAAAACGCCAAAAGTTTGTTGAAATGCAAGAAATATGATTTACTTCCGGTACTAATGGCGTCGAAATCAGAGCCAAAGATACGGTCGTATATATCGCTCAACGACGGCAATGAAATGATGAGGACTTTGACGCCATATTTGTACGTTTGCTTTGAAGAGACGATGGGATGTTCAACGGATACCTTCTCTTTGCTTTCTATCTTCTCAGTCTTAGCGCTCGTTTCTTCGACTTCTTTGGTCTCACTCTTGTTCTCCTCTTCGGCCGTCTCTTCTACAGTTATGGTCTCACTCTTATCTCCTTCTTTACTCGCCTTCTCTTTGCTCTCTTTGGGGGAATCAGTCTTTTTCGGAGACTCTTTCGCTGCCTTAGCCTTACTCTCGTCTTTCACTTCAATCACTCTAAAAGTGACCGGTTTTGGGATATCATTGATGTTGAGAATGAAGTTGGAGTTAACGACAACTTCTTTGAGGTCAGAGGGCACGTGAAGGTTCGCCGAATATCGCTGTTTTATGTCATAGACATTGAGCGGACTCTTGAGGATCGCGAGTTTGGGTATATTGAGGGGTTCGTAGCGCCGTCTGGGCGTCCGGACGACGTTCTGACTGCTTATGCTGTTCGGAGACTCCGAGCGCTTCAGCCGACGCTCTCTCTCGCGTTCAATCTTTTCGCGCTCTCTCTCCCTCTCCTTGTCTTTGCTTTTATCGCCGCCGCGGAGGTCGCGCCCGAACTCATCCCTTCCCTCTTTGGGACCGGCCGTGCGATCGCGCGAATCCGTTCTCTTACGGTTGGCGTCATTGAGACGCGCGGGACGGTCGCCGCCGTCTCGCGCGCGGAACCTGTCCTCCGAGCGATTGGGTCTCTCATCCCGTTCCCAACGCGAGGCACTGGACTTGTAGTTGTTTTGTGTGGCGGTTCGCGACTGAGTGGACAACAGATTCTGTTGGATCTGTTGAGTGAAGGGAAGAGCGGAGGAAACGAAAGCCGAACCTAACGTTCAAATTGAGTGTCAATTGAGAGGCAACTGAAAGGCGACGCAAACCTGGAGTCGAAGTGTATTGCAATTGACTGAAGCTATTGGTGTTGTTATCGTTGCGTTGGCCGCCGCCGTAATAACTGGCCAACTGTTGGGCTGCGGCCACCGCCTGCTGTGCTTTCGAGAAGTCAAACGACTGTTGGGAGGCATAGGAGGCGCCCGAAACCGATTGACTCGAGTAGTAGTTCTGAGAAGTGCTGCCCATCGCGGACTCGTCGCCGCGTGACTGCTGCTGCTGTTGGAGCCGATGCTGGAGGTAAGTGGTGGCCACCACTGGAGCCGATGTCTGGGCCGTCGTCTGCGGAGGGATGGGTTGAGGCTGTCTTTGGCCTCCGGTGTGGACCAAATGGACTTTCGTGGCGTTCCACTTGAAGGGCAAGTGATCCGAATAAGAGCACTCGCAGTACACCTTATCGCCCACCAACACCTCCTCGCCCTTCACCGCACTGGTAGTCAAGTGTCCAACCATTCAATTATTCAACAGTTTATTGAATTTTATTCATTAATCACTCATTTTATTAGCTTTTCATCAAAATATGAGTCTATTGTTACATAACTGGCCAGAAGTGCCCCAAAGAGAGCCTTCCGTCAAACCAATCATTACCTCAACTGAAAGAAGACGCTGTCGTCGATGAAGCCGAAGTTGTCCAGCAGTTTGGTCACCACTCCCGTCAACGCCCGCGACTGCTTCGACACATCCGACACGCCGTCTGACACGACAACCAATGGTGTTATTCTCGCACT
>CAJPVJ010003238.1:0-11355 GCA_905397405.1 Oppiella nova
TTATCAGGGGGTAAGCTTAGGCAGATTTCGACCAAGTTCTTTGTGATTTTCACTTTTGTTAACTTATCAGTTTTGTTAACTAAATGGCCGAAAATTACGAGTTAACAGAACCAGTGTAAGCACTGTAGATTCATTTTCATTTCATATTCACAATTAATTTATACTCATTATTCAGTCTAAAATTATAAAAGAGATAAAGAAATTATAGATTATTAATTGGAAAAACATTTATCAAACATTTTGTGAATAATGTTTAAAATGTTATAAAATGAATAAATCTTTACTTTTCACTCAATTTTTACACATATTTAATGAATTATTTTTGATGAAATCCGTAAGCTTTCGGCCTATTTATACCTGGCCATTACGGCCAACCCTATCAAATTAAGGACCAGAGACATTTATATTATGTTTCTACTTGGTACTAACTATCACCATGTCAATTTTAAAAGAGATCGGGGAGTTTAACTTGAAATCAAGTGCTTGTCAGTATATAAATGAGATAAAAGGTATCCAAATGAAATATTTCTGAAACTTGCGACTGAATTGTATGCACCAATTATATAATCTCTCACTAATATTACATAATATAATATTAATATAATACAATATAATATAATACACTAATATAATATTATAAAAGTAACTCATCAAATAATTAATACAGCAATGTCATAACACCTTTAATAAACGTAATATTTATTATATCAACAGTGTAATATTGTTAAAGGAACTATAACCTCGGTCAACATTTCAATACGTTTTTAACATAGATTTCTAAGACACCAAAATTGAACTTTATACTGCGAGAACTTCGATAAAGAAGTTAAGCTAAGCCCATTGGATTATATCCTTAATGATTGTATCCGTAATGTTAACCTATAAAAATCTAATTTTCATTTTATTCACAATTTAATTTATAACTTAATTCCAAACCAGATTAACTTAATTATGATGAATATTAACTTAATTATGTTCAGAATTAACTTAATTGTGAACGAAATTACCTTATTATTGTTAGAATTAACTTAATTCCAAACTAAATTAACTAAATTATGATCAAAATTAACTAAATTATGATCAGAATTAACTAAATTATATTAACATTTTTCGATTATACTGACTTTAAATATGAACAGAATTAACAATAATATTAACTTCATTTATAAAAATTTACTTTGGAATTTGAATACTATATAAATTATTTCATATTTATATTAGTTAAAAAATCATTATTTTTATAATTAATCGTAGGTAATTTCGAGATCGATTATCTCAAAAACCGGTAGTTTCCGAGTTCACGTTTATTGACTAAACTCTTTCTTATGATCTAGGCTATTAATAAATACTATGGTGCAATCTGTGAAATATTTAATAAAAATTTAAATATTGGGTAATTTCTATAATGCAAATACAATAGGAAATAAAGTAGTACCGGGTGGTACATTCCAAAAAATTTAAAACTAAAAATTCATAAATAAAAAACCGGTGGTTAAAATGGGGTCTAGGTGGTATGGGAGGTGTCAGGGGGTGTTGGGTATCCAAAAAGCACGTCCACTCAAATGCGGTATAAGTGATACTTGATCACTGTCTGTTTTATATTGTTTTACAAAATATCTCTATTTATATCAAACTAATATTTAATACCTATATATTTGCAAATATATACAAAATTTAATATGAAATCTGTGTTTCATCGATAATTTTAATTGTTTTTAATTTCAATAAAAATCTTCAAATAATACCGAAAGGAATGATATTTAATTCATTGATATTATAATGGGAAGTATTCTTATGGAGAGTATTTACTTTATGGTAAGATTTCCAATACTGTAGTGTATTTTAATTTTTAAAATAAATATATATAAGAATTCTATATAAAATACCAGTCAAATAAATTCATAGATAAATCAAAATACAATATAAACCGTTCATAATATTTCATGAAGTTATACATTTACCGTAAAAATAAAAACACTTCAATGGTTTCAGTGAAACCGTTTTACTATTACTATTACATCAATCGACGGTTCCTCACGATATTCATTGGATTCAAGCCTTAAGACAGTTATCATCATCTCATCCTTCCTCCACATGTCACCTCAGACACAGAAGTGATTGTCCTTCCATTCACTCGTAACTTATAATGACATCAAATCTGGAAATATTCAAAAACCTTTTGTCTTGGGATTTGGTTCACCACTTATAATACCCGAATTGTCGTGAATGGGCACAAACTATAACACCATTTCTCGACTTATTTTTAATAGCATTTGATTATTCATTCATTTGTTGCAATTGTGTTTTTAATTATAATTTACTTTAAACCATAATGTAAAGATAATTTAAAACAAAATTAGTTTGCATTCATTTGCATATAAATACAACAATTTAACTCAATATTAAACAATTTTGAAGATATAACGGACAATATATTAAAATACAAATATTTTATATCTAATCTCATATAAATCCCATTGATTCACAATTTATTCAATTGCTATGTATTTACTGATAAATACGTTAATACCAAGAATATCACAAAAGATGTCATTAACCATAAGCCTGTTCTCCGTTATTGAAATCAATTATTTGCATCAAAAGCACCGACACATCAGAATGAAGCCACAAATCGGCTTAAGAACAGCTCATATGGTTATCGACGAGAAGGTCCAGAAAAGATAATGAAATGTTTTGTCAAAATCTACAACAATCACAATACGTGTCCTCATAGACAGGACCAATCTGGTGATCATATTATAGAGTCGTGGGGATCGGGTGTTTTAGTATCACCACTGGTCTTATACTCACCAATTATCACGTGATAGAGGGATGTAGTGACCAATGCGTGCAGATATTCAAAAAGGATAAGAATGGAGACATACGAGTGTCCAATCAGGCCATGACCGAAGTGGTATACGTCGAGCCATGGCTGGACCTTGCTCTCTTACATTTCCCAAAGCTTCGCATACAGTTTCCGTCACTTGCCATCAATTATAAACCGGTAGTAACGGGCCAACCAGTGATGTGCGTCGGGAACCCAGAGATTGATTACTCTCTATGCGAATGTCTTCATAGACAGAGGAATACCATCGTTGACGATATGTTCAAGTTTTAGGAATATGAACAGGATATGAACATGAGTTTCCTAATGCATACCTGTCCACAATGGGAAGGGTTTTCTGGAGGTCCACTCGTAGACACGAATGGAGATATAGTTGGCATAAATTGGGGCGGAATTAATCAAATTCAAGAGAACTGTGCCATTGGTTCACAAAATTTAAAAGGTTTGTAACTATTAACTGATAATTATTTTGATGACGGTATACAATACAATATAAATCTTTTTGTTGTATTTTAGAGTTCTTACAAAATAAAGATATTTATGAAAGCAAACAATTGGACACAAAGTATTTGTATAGTAAGACATCTCTTGGAGTATGTGTTCATACATTTAATGAGGAAATACGAGAAAGAATTCAAGAAATGCATGATTTGGGAGATAATTGTCCCACAAATGGAGTATTAGTTTGGTTTCCATTGCTTCCAACTGATGAAAAGTTATCTGATAATGAGTTTAGAATCGATTCAAAGTAGAAAAACAATTATTTTTGATATATAGGATTGTTTTAATGATTTTTACATTTTTAATTTATTTCCTTTAATTATAGAAATTATTTGAATCGTTTTGATGTGATTGTAAAAGTGGGTGCAAATGAAATCAATTCTGTGCGGGAATTGAGTGGAGAGTTAAGAGATAGTAAAGAGACTAAAGATATCATAATAACTGTCTTCAGGAATAAAAATCAAGAATCGATTCGTGGAGTAAATCCACAATTATTTCAATATTCAGTCATTTAAATGGAAATTAAATTTCATTAATTAATAATTTGTTTATAAATTAATTTTATTTTAAACTAGTATTCAAATAGAGAAGTTTTCAGATTTCTTGGTATTTAGTGTGAATTGTAATGAATTTCGATAGAAATAAATAACAAAATTAAAATATTGAATAATGAATAATAAAATAATGAATAATATGGAGAATAATGTGAATAGTATTATGAATAGCATAGTAAATGAGTATAAAGATAACCACTGATGTGACCACACATATGACATCGACTGTTGACATAGACTACCGGAGCCACTTGTCTGATAGCTAATGGTCATACCGTAGTCATCTCTGCCATCGTATCGTCTCATAAATAGCAGACATAACACACTATTTGTCGAAATAGTATTAAATCGTTAGTGAAAATATTGTTAACCCATTATAACATTATTCAAATAATTATAACTGAATTTCAGTATAATTCACATAATCTTGAATTCACTGAAAATAAGTCTTATAAACAAAATGTCCAAAAATGTGAATCCAAACGACAAGTTTGTGTTAATGTCTTCGGCGGCCATAATAGCCATCGGTGTCCACCATATTGTGGAAGCGGTGGTAATGGGTAGGGCTCACCACCAGTTGGAGTACATAGTGTTGTGTATATCGACGGCAATGTTAGCCATGTTCTCCACAATTGCCTTCTCGTTGACCGATAGACGACTGGCCAAAGCCTCCCTCACGACCACTGCGTTTATGACCATCGGGTGGACAGTTGGCCTCATTCTCAGCACATTTGGTATGAATTTGTATTTAATTGAAGAATATTCTGAATACACTTCACATGAAAATAATATATTCTTTACGACAGAATTGAACGAAATCGTCGAAGCCTTCCATATCATAGGATTGGCCATCATTTCAATATTTTTCCAGTACTTTGGGGTTCAAACACCTGTCCCCTCAACAATAAAAGTCTAATATTAAATCCTATGTTATGTAATCAGTTTATTTTGTAATTTTACCTGTATAACAATACTGTATAAAATGTATAGCAAAATAATATAATTTTCATATTATATAATGTTTTATTACATCAAATTATGCATTACTATAAATACTCTCTCATATAAAATGCTATTATAATTTGCTATTGAAATGATATCTCATATAATTTATTAAACAAAACTTTTTCAATCTTAAAACTTAATCATAATTTAAATGTACATTTCATTGCAAAAGTCATTTAAATCGCTAACTATTTGAATAGTTTAGAGACCATTTAAAATACAGGTATTTGTGCACAAAAAAGACCTGTAAATAGTATACGAATAACGGGACCATTATTTGCATACTATATTTAAATAACTGGTAATCAATAAGTCTACCAAGATGATTATTCAATAATTTAAAACAATTTTCACACAAAAAAACTTTTCACAACAAATAAAACCATAAAAACAAAACCAAACAAAATCTAAGTAATACTGAGACCAACAGCATCTCATATACACCAAAGACATGGAAAACAACAGACACTTGTTGGACACCACTCCTCCCTATATAGACGACGAACCGGTATATCCGGTGCCGCCGGCTTTCAGTGCCAGCGCCCGATCCGCTGCCCGGCTATCGGCCCAACCCGTCGACGCCATTCCGGTCGAAGAGTGGCAGCGGCGCGACATCCGTGAGGTTTTCCCCCATTACGACGACCCCAGGTATAGCTTCATGGGGCAGACCGTCAAGAACTTCCATACCCAATACCTCTTGGGGAAGGGCTATATATTTGAGGAGTACATACAGGTCGGACAGGAGAATGAGTGGAATAACCGGGTATGTCGTGTGGTGAGGGTGTCCGACAACATGCCGTTCGCTATGAAAGTCACGTCATTGACGTACAAATGGCTGACACCACAAATGAACCCGGAATTAGGGCCGAGGACTGTGGAGGTGGCGGTACGGGATCTGTACAACGAGACCCGTATTTTGCGGCAACTGTCGCACCCAAATGTAATCGAAGTGATCGAGTCATTCGGAGTGCCCGACGCCTCCCACTCTCGGGAGTGTATGTTCCTGTGCCTCGTCATGGAGCACATGGACGGCACACTAGAGGCCCTCACGGACAGCCTACCGGGCAATCGATTCGATGACGCCGGTGCTCGCGAGTGGTTCCGACAGATAGCCTCAGCCATCGACTACTTGCACAACCATATCAACGGCTTCTGGATCTCTCACAACGCCGTTCGGCTGCGAAATATACTGTACCAGGAAGTGGGAAACACCGGCGCCCGGCTCTATAAGTTGGCCGATTTCGAGGAGTGTCAGGTCAATAGGGGCCGCAAGAGGTGGGAAGTGCTGCGGTTGGGTCGGTGTCTGTTTGAGTCGCTCTTTGGCCGCAACCGGTCGGACGACTGGCAGAAATACCTGCGCTACGCCCTCACCACATACCAGACCCCCGAGCAGTTTGCGAGTCTGAAGACCGAACCCCTGACCGCCGACCAGCTATTGGGAACCGACCCCGAGATGTACGACCTGGTGATGGGTTTGAGTGCCGCCGCCCATCGAGTATTACTCGCGACTTTGGATATCATTGACTTCCTGGACATTCATATTGAACGCATCCTGGGCATGCAATTCTGCCAACCATTCTAGCCGTGTATAATATATAGCGGTAGGGCAGGTAGTTTAAGTTTAAAAGCAATAAAATAGGTATACTTTATAGGCACAAACATAAAGATAACATTATTCACAAAATAAAACCAATTATGACTGTAATCTCATAAAACTTTAAACACAAATTATATAACTTTGAAAGCACAAATTAAAGTAATCTCACAAAGTATGAGCTAGTAGACTTATCCACTTAATAGGCGTTCATTTTTTAGTATTTCATAATTTTAACATTGCTTGACTAATAAAAAATGATAATCTCTTTTAAGCATTGCGTAAGTTTTCATAAAGAAAAACTTAAAATCACTTTTAAATTAAAATGTTTAAAGTTATTAATGATAAAAATTTTTAAAACGGTATTTTCCTAAACCTCACAAACTTACACCCATTCATTATTTTGATTACAAATCAACTAAGAATCAGGAACACTTTAGTATTCAAAACCCTTACACTACAGTACATACTGTAGTAGTAAAACACACCACATTTGTATATAACTAAATAACAAACAATTATTTGCATTTTACACATACATTTCACCTACCAAAAAAGCAAATCATTTGAATGATTAGCACTTCATATCAATAGTTATCTACTGATTGAATATAAAGTGAAAATAAATACATTTTCTAAACACAAGTCTCTAAGAAAAATACATTTTCTATAAATTATAGTAAAAAATCTCAATTTTGTGTCACAAACGATGGACTCGACGATCGTGTGGTTCGAGTCGGACGAACCGGAGTACCCGATCGGGACGGCCGTCGAGATATGGTTCACAATAGAGCCGCAACTGGTGGAGGAATGGGATGAGATAGTGCTGTACGAAGTGCGCTACGACTACGGCCTGGCCTCCAGTCCCACGCGAGTCCGCAAACGCGTCAAACACTTCAGTCAATCACATACGGGAAAAGTGCGGCGAATGGTGTTCCTGTCGCACGAGTTGCCCCGCGATTACATCGATACCACCTACCAGTGGGTGTACGTCCATAAGAGCACCGGTAGCCACAAGTACGAGCAGTACGGCCGCTCACATCCGTTCACTTTCTATTGCGAAGATTGACACGAGTTTTGGGTATAAATACTTGATTTTTAGTAAAATTTGTTATAATTTTGATTTCAATTGATTTGGTTTTTATAAATGATTTGTCAATAATACACATAGTTAATGCACTGAATAGTCTTATTTCTACACTGATTTTGTATCAATTAATTTATATTGTAACTTGATTAAATGCTTACTCTAGTACTAAATACAATTTTAAATCAAAATATGTAAATAAATTTCAAATTAATCATCAGATTATGTTTTATGAATAAATTGATTTCAACTTCAAAGTAGCAATTTGTCAATTCAATTTAATATATCGTGAATTTTGACAACAATTGATAATTAAGAGCTAAGAAATATTCATTACAAACAAATAAATTGATCACAAATTCAAATATTAACGTTATGTGAAAAGTTGATTATAAAGTGAATTTAATTATAAATACTAAGTTATTAATAACTAATCTATAACTAATCCCAAAATATCACAAATATTATGAATCAAATTAGGATTTTATTGACAAAAACAGTGACAGGAATGCCATTAATAGCAATCATTGGGACCACAATTAGTTGCAACTATTGGTACCGAAATCGTTGGAAACAACTCCTAATAAACTCATCCATAAGACCACAACTTGGGCTCAAAATGGTTCACATGAATGGCGCCAAACACTACACCATCAATGAGATAACCACTAATTATATGGCAAGTTTTGTATGTATTCACAATTTCCGCTACAAACTACCGGCCCGTAGTGACTGTGCACCTGATGAAGCCTATTACGATTACATGAGGGGATCGGGAGTTGTCGTATCCAATCGTAACGAGCGGTATGTGCTCACCAACTGTCACGTGGCCGACGAGTCCGACTCGGTATGCCTGACCCGATTCGGTACCGCCGCCGATAATACTGTATTGGAAACGGAATACCTGTCCCATAATGGCGATCCCGTGGTGTACGTCGAGCTCTGGTTAGACTGCGCCCTCATTTGCATCGACCAATCCATGGCCACCCGTTTCGCACTGAGCGGAGCGCCTGTCGATCCCAACCTAGAGGTGGGCCAACGGGTGATGAGCATCGGGTGCCCAGACATCAGGTACTCCATATGCGATGGTATAGTCAGTGGTGTGGACAGGGAGGCTCAGACTATATGTTTGAGTCAGTATGAGATATTCAATGAGGATTTGCAGAGCTTAACAGCACTCGCCCGACACATACCTGTCCCCTATGGGAAGGCTTTTCTGGCGGCCCGTTGCTCAACATGAAGGGAAAGTTGGTGGGAGTTAATTGGGGCGGTATTTTGAAATTTCGTGATAACGGCGCCGTTAGCTTAATAGCCATAATAGGTTTGCATATAATAACAGACTATTTATATTGAAAATGTTTTCTAAAAGAGATTTTTTCAAAGATTTCTTCAGAAGAAGTGAAGAGTTTGAGAGAAAACAGTTTGAATTGATGTATAGATTCAATGACAGAGCTGTGGGTATAGTTGTCCACCAAATCGATGATACAGTGAATGAATGGCTCATTAATAACCATTATATATGATACGATATATTAATGATGGGAAAGCCTATTATTTGGCACAAACTTATGATAGATTCGCCCCTTTACGAGTAATTCTACTAATTATTTCTGTTTTTGGCTATCATTTGACAACTCTTTTGTAAAATTGTAATTTTCAGCAATGGTTTGGAGAAGTTTGATGTGATCACAGAATTGGACGAAATTTCTATCAATTCTGTGGACGACTTAAGACAAGCTGTTAATGATCTGAAAGTGGATGAAGTGATGAAGATTGAAATCTGTAGGTGCCGTCATATGGTATCTAATACTTATGTCTTGTGGACCAGAATCGATGTCAAGGCAAAAGACTTCCTGTCCTCTCACATATAGATTACTATAGTTACTATAGATTATACAAATATTACTGTATTATAATTTATCTATTAACGCATTAAATAGTTTTACATTTATCACAAAAGTGAATATATAAATCTATCATATATGAATCTATATTTATTCACTGTAATGTTTGTTCTAGATTAATTTGCTTTACTGACATAAATTATTAAACGATTCGTAAGATTAAATTACTAATTCTAATTATCAAAGTTACGAGAGTGTAAAAATTAAAAGTAATTTAAAAATTTAGTTTGTGTTTATTTATTTAAATTCTTAATATTTTATCAAATTTATATGCAATTGTGTTCATAATTATGAATAGTTTAAGACATGTAGTTAACAGACAGTCATATATTTTGTCAAAAATAGGAGCAAATAGTTTGTGTCAAAAACACCGGAAATCATCGAAACAATTGATAGCAGATATGAGTTCACAAATCTGTTTGAGAACTGCTTTCAGTGCTAATAATAACGACAACTTCGCCGATAATATCAACCAAACAGTAATCAATAGTTTCGTACGAATCGTAACTCTATTCAAGTCTTCAGCGGAGGTCGGGTCGGGTGTTGTCGTCGATCGGAGGGGATATGTAGTGACCAATTGGCATGTGGTCGAGGAATCGCCCAGAATTATGGTCGAGACCTGTGTGGACAGGGATGGAGATATCATAGTGTCTACCGATCGCACCAACAGATATCCGGCTAAAGTGGTATACGTCGAGCCCCACAAAGACTTAGCACTCGTCCGTGTGTTTAGATACCAGCGCTTTAATATACCGGTGGCTAATATTGGGGATCAGATGAAAGTGGGGGAACGGGTTATATCTGTGGGAAATCCTCCCGAAACTGATTTATCTTTCAGCGATGGTGTCGTTCAGACTTTAAACAGAAGGGCTGACACTCTCTCTTATGGCACTTACGAGTACTATATGAATGATCCGGATCCTCAACAGATGTTTATGATAAATACGTGCCCCATATATGATGGCTTCAGCGGTGGTCCGGTATATAATAGAAATGGTGAAGTTATTGGACTTAATTGGGGATCAATTAACAACATTCCCATCACATGTGCCGTCCGTTCAGATGTTATTAAAGGTTTGTATTGAATGATAGATGAATACAAAGGTTTTATAGTCATATAAATATAATAAATAAATTATAATTTTATTTCAGATTTCATTACAAAAGGAATGGATTTCGAGAAATCAGAGCCACAGAGAAGGCATACATTCAGTGATCATAAATCTCTGGGAATATGTGTCCATCCGTTTGATCAGAAATTGAAAAATTGGGTTCAAAGACAACCAGGAATGGGAGGGTTTGGGAGTTCAATAGATGGAGGGGTTATTGTTTGTTATAAACTCGACACTAAACCCCCAAACCAACAGTAATTAGTTTTAAAATTAATTTATTTTGATTTTATGTTTAAACAGTATTTAATAAATTATTGGTATATTTCTCAGGAATCAGATCAAAATGTTTGATGTGATCACAAAAGTGGATGAAAAGCCAATCAATTGTGTGTCTGATTTGATAAGAGCTGTTAGAAAGTGTGGAAATGAGTTGAATATAACTGTTTTACGACGACGTGATGACAACCAAATCAAACTTACAGTTAATCCCAAAGAAATTAAGTGTTGCTTTATATGACATAAATGTCCTTTCTACTGTTTTATTTGCTCTAAATTAATTTTTAAACTATATTTGAAAAATATATAACTACTAAAATTAAATCACTAATTCTAATTATTAAATTTACAAGAGTTTGAAAATTAAAAGTAATTTAAAACTTCAGTTTGTGTTAATTTATTTAAATTCTTAATTTTTAGTTTTTACAATATAAAATTTATATACTATTTAGAATATGCAAATGTGTTCATAATGAA
>CAJPVJ010003239.1:0-11347 GCA_905397405.1 Oppiella nova
CTCTCTTTCTTTCTTTCTCTCTCTCTCTCTCTCTCTCTCTCTCAAGTACTCGCTATTTATTAAATTCTTAGTCAAGAATTTCATTTCACATTATTCTGTGACAATCACTTCACTTCTCTTATCACTATCTCATACTCTCTCTAAGCATTACTATCCTATCCTATGACTCACTCAGAGAGAGAGAGAGAGAGAGAGAGAGAGAGAGAGAATCCTTATACACGTATAATACTTAACAGAATGAATGAGCGGAACATGTATTCTAAGGCATAGTATTACGTCAGACTCCTCTCATATAAGACATACGGAGAGCACCACTACTACTGTATACTCGTATACATTACACACATATATACTATGAGCACAAACTCCAGGCGCTCTGCAAAAATAGTCTGTGCGGTAGATATTGCATAAACTCCACAGACGTATGTGTGGGTGCTATACATCACATACACAACACATACATATGCGATAGTGGATAGGGATGCTGTGCCACCACTGACGCAATAATTACTGTATGACTGGGCACTCAAAAAGCTGTATAAACACCGGAATCCCTATTATATATATACTCACAGAATATTCTGTATTCTCAACACTTATCATATGTGAAGTGATCGCTACTCACGATATCTCTCTCACACACACAGAATATTCTGTATATTCTGTGTATGTGTTGAGTAATGCCAGCATAAGTATGGACTGGTATTTCAAATTAATATACGTGTGTATTAATAGTTTGAAGTTCATGGGCACCGACATGTAAAGGGTCGGGTGACTAATTAGATTGCCTATATATATAATAATAATAATGATACTAGCTAAACCACAAAGTTTCACCCATGTAAGATTTATTATCGCCAATAATAACTACTATTCCCTTAACCATTAAAAACAATCTCATATATCATTTGGTCTATACGTTTGGGTGTATACGCTCAACATACTGGTGCCGTGATTTATAATACCTGTGCTCGTTGTATTGTATGTGCTTCGGGAGGTAAATGGATGTATAGATTGAAAAAATAACGTCAATTACTAATAATATTTAATATAATATAATAGCACACAATAAAGTCAATCATTAGTTTATGTGTCAATTACTGTCATTAATAACGCTATCATTGAATATAATATGAAAAAAAGTTGTCTTAATATATATATAAATATATAATTTTAATGCTCTTTTCATACATCAAATTAAATACTATTGTATTGTATGTGGAAATCGTTAATAATATCTCTCTATTGAAATGAAATGAAAAGTTTTACTAAAAATATATTTTCTCGTATAAAAAACAACTTTCCTTTTCATTAGTTTCTCATTACATACGTAATGACATAAAAAACATCTAATAATACAAGAAATATCGGATAATAAAAGTTTTTTGTTTTTCATTTTATACATCATATATACCCGGCTATAAATACGCGACAAATGTCTCAGTAATACACCAGTGATTGAAGTATTAAATGTCGTATTAAGACATATAAAAGTCAATAAATATATTTATATTTTTGTTTTTCTCGTACGTGACATACACTGACTTACTATTCAAATCCCGGTGCTCTCACTGTACATCCATAGTGTGTGGGAATGGTATCTATTGAGACATTTAAAGTGCCAACCTACTACCATAATATGTACTTATACTGGTATATATAAAATCGATACATAGTTAATGCAAAAACCTTAATAATAATTACATTAATAATAATGTTATATAAATATATATATCTTTACCCACGGAATACACGTATAGATAAGGAAATGGATGTAAAATGTTTGGACAGATATTGAATCAAATCATGCAAATCACGCAAATTATTAATAATTACCCCCTGGCTGACATTGAAAAAATATTATATAGCCCTTTCACATACTACTAATATATATCTATAAATATATACTTAATACAGAATATTCTGTACGAAAAAAGTTTTTATCATTTAATGGACTATCGATTTGCGAATTAATTCACAAAAAAAACTTTTTTGTCAAATATTTCTATACATACTGTATGTATAGTGTATATGAGTGTGTATTATGAATATATAAGTGATCGGCATTGTGTGTGGCACCGGTATGTCAGCACATTTATTATATTATATTAAGGGGGTACTAACTCTTAAATGATAATAACAATTAAAGGGCGTTCCTTGCAATACCAGTCCCTGACATAGACTCAACATAATAAACTGAATATACATTTTCACGGCAAATGTCAAGGCTTGGCATTGGAGATACCGGTGCTGGCGATCCACTGGTGCTCATATCGCATACCTCGCACATACTGGTGCTCTGAGAGTGTCGGTGCGGTTCACTACATATAACGTAAACAAATGCTACGCTAAGTCAGTGGTGGTGTTGATGGTAATGATGTGCACATTCATGAACTACCATTCCTTATCACATACCTGTCCACTGGTATGGCTATAATAAAAACCACGGAATATATTACTAATACATACTAAGCGAAAGTGAATTTAAATATTAATTTGTTTTTCAACCAAATGTTTATGTGTTTAAATATTTTATATACAGAATATTCTGTGCAAACTGTATATTTATAGACTATAAACCGGCAGAATTAATGGCATACTTGTACGGTATTCATATTATTCAAGCCAAACATTCAAACTACCGGTGCTCACAAGGAAAAACATATTAAATATTAATTGTAAGAAACACTACTATTCTGTGTACTTCACCACAGAATCATAAATCTTGGACCAAAAAAACTACAGAATATTCTTAATACTAACATATAGTATAAGAATATATTATGATTACTAATATCACTAAAAAATATTCTTTATATAGTGTACTAATATTTCACCACAGAATCATAAATCTTGGACCAAAAAAACTACAGAATATTCTTAATACTAACATATAGTATAAGAATATATTATGATTACTAATATCACTAAAGAATATTCTTTATATAGTGTACTATAATGTAGTAATAATAATAAACAAATATTAAACTAAACACTACCTACTATTCAGTATATAGATATAATAAACTTAACAAGCAACATAATACTAATATCACTAAAAAATATTCTTTATATAGTGTACTATAATGTAGTAATAATAATAAACAAATATTAAACTAAACACTACCTACTATTCAGTATATAGATATAATAAACTTAACAAGCAACATAAAACTACAGAATATTCTTAACATAATAAACTCAACTCTACGGGGAAAACTCCATATTAAATGCTAGCTAACCTAGCTAACTATCGGCGACTCATGGACTTTAAGTCGGCTGACACGTGCACATCATCGTTGAAAAAGTGGCCCCAGGATACATACGCGTGGCCCCCGTTAGTCGATTGATGGCCGGGGGACTGCCTGTCGGTCATGTGGCACTATAGGGCCAGGGGTAGGAACTACTGCCGGGTGGCCACCTGCGAGCTGTTCCACATACACGAGGTCACCCCCAAGTGTCTGGAAACGTACGCCCCCTCCAGTACGTACAGCTCGTGCCAACACTGTGACCGGGTTCATATTGGACCCAATCATCAGCAAGTGTTGGCTAATATGCTGATGAGTAGGAGCCCGAGTGCTTGCGGTGGTGGTGGTGGAGGGGGTGGGAGTGGTGACACAGGTGCCAGCGATGTAGGTGCTAATAGTGATACAGATGTGCCTGATTACTGTCCGCAACAGTCGCCTATACATACCTATCGATTTGATTTCAGGAATATTTTGGCTTAAAATTCTTGTGCATAATATTCTTGTCGTACGAAAAAGTTACACAAAATTCAGATACAGTTACAGAATATTCTACGCAACAGTCACCTATACATACCTATCGATTTGATTTCAGGAATATTTTGGCTTAAAATTCTTGTGCATAATATTCTTGTCGTACGAAAAAGTTACACAAAATTCAGATACAGTTACAGAATATTCTGTATTCATATTATTACTAAAAGTAAAGAATTTTGTGCTATTTTTTGCGTTAAAAATATTATTTATTTTTAAAATTCTCATACAGAATATTCTATAGCATGTATGATATATGCTGTAGTTTTACTGTATAAATAATTGGTAGATAAAATACACACATGAAAGTAAATGCTACCTTGTATAAATAGTGCTATTTATTTGTTAAAGTTTAACTTAAATAAATATTTGAAAAAATATTTTTTTTATTTAACAGGTTTACGAAACAATGAAAACTCATAGTATTTTTCACAATCAAAATATAAATATAAAATGCATTATATTTTCATCAAATTTTTTTTGAATATTTTTTTTGTCTGTATTTTATTATCACAAATAAATTATGTAAAAAAGATAAAATTAATATTTTATGTAAATATCAAATGGTATGTCATAAACAGTACGGAAAAAACATTTTGCCAAAAACTATAAATTATTTTCAAAAATACACTTTTTTGGCATTAAATACGGAAAATAGATATAATTACTTAGAAAAAGTCAATATTTTTAATGAATAATAAACTAGCATACATATAAAAACACATATAACCTATTTTTACTGATATCAAGAATATTCTGTATATATCTACTGTATTAAGAGCTTATACCCTAATGGCAAAGTATGTAGATAATTATTATTATGATAATAAAACATATGATAATAATATTATGTAAGAATTTATCTGAAAATACATTATTGACTCAAATATAGTTTAATATAATTATTATTTTACTATCAATTGAACTAAAAATACAAAAATTTTATGCATTTAATGATTGTTTCAATTATAGCCTAATTATAGTCGTATCGGTATATTAATAATAATAATTATACTAAATTTATAAGTAATATATTTTACTATTAATTGCTTACTACATACTATTATTATAATGTATGCCATATGAAAGTAAAATTTTTGAAATAGCAAGTATAAAAAATATGTAGAATTATAAACAAGTTAGTATAAATAATAAATGATTTTACTACAATATTGTATATAATTATAAAAATGTAGTATTAATTACTAGTATATTTATTACTGTAAATTAGTAATAATTCATAACTAAAATTATATATCGTAACATATATTTAAAAATAAACTATTATTTTACTATAAATTGTGTTTTTAAAACATATTTTTTGTTTCTGTATTTAATAGTTTTTACAAAAACTTTTCGATGCATTAAAAATATATTTTTAAAACTTTTAAATGGATTTTCTATTTACGGATAAGTATTTTATATAATAAAATAGTCGTTATATTAAAATCTAATATTATTTCAAAATACTATTAGCACCTACATCGCTGGCACCTGTGTCACCACTCCCACCCCCTCCACCACCACCACCACAAGCACTCGGGCTCCTACTCATCAGCATATTAGCACTCTGTAATACATTTACATTAATCCTACGGAAAAGCCATTGAATAGCATATAATTCAATAATATTAATCGTTGGCATACGTGTGGGTACACCATTGCCCACTTAATAATATACGTATAATTACACGGTCATTTCGACACTGCACTAAACTAGCTCAAATTACACACCATTTCTATTCAATTATAGCCAATAATAAAACAAATCACTAGTAAACTAAAATGTCAAAGGTAGTTTGTTTGTGTGTAAAATAATGTATAGTAATCTAACTCTAGTTTATGCATGCTAATAGCAAGCTATGAGGTTATATAATTGTGATAGCCATAATAAAAAATAATATAATAGTTCACTGGATCTCTCCAAATGAATTTTAATTGAATTTTACGCCACATTATGCTGTAATATATATCAGTAATGCTATAAATATAATGCAATCGATATATCGTATTAAGTAATTGTATTATATCTATAGGAATTGCATTTACTATATATATTACAGTATACTTGTGTTATATAGAGAATATATTCTGCATACAGTAGTACATAGAATAATATATTTATAATACAATGCAACATATCATTCATAAATAAATTACTAAACCAAACAGTGGCATTTTATGTGACATTTAATTAAAATATAATTATATTTATACTTTATAAGCATATACACTATAATAATATTATTACAGAATATTCTGTAAATAAAATACAAAAAAAGTTTCTTACGTTAGATTTATATACTTAATTATGACCACATACTATACACTAGGAAATAAAGTTATTTAATCCGGATTTAACAGGGTTTTGCGTTTTTGCCTACTTAGTTTAAGTTTGGGATTATAATACAACTGCTGTCGAAAACATTAGTTTCACAAGATTTCAATAATTTGTTTCTATATTTAGACTTTCATATAGTGTTAGGAATTCAATAGAGAATCGCTATTATCAATATATTCTGTATGTGTGCATATATTATGTATATAGCACTTAATAATACAATAACTTATAGCAGAATATTCTGTGTATGTATGTATATATGTATAATACCGGTGCCGTTTATATTCAATGAATAAATTTAAATATATTTATATGTTTTGTGAATAGTATTTACAGTAATATTCACAAAGTATTCTGCATTTATAATTGGATGACCTTTTTAAATTTATGCGATAAATACAATAAAATTTATTGATAATATTGTTATTATATTAAAGTAAATTGTTTTTATCTATCTCATATATATTACCAGAATATTTAAAAATAATCCAATTTTCTACAAAATTCACAAGGTTAGTAAATTTATAGTTTATGTTAAATAGCCGGTGCAATTATAATTACACTAATAAAATTTATATAAATAGGTTAAGTTAATATTTTAAATTAAAATTTATTCTTGTTTATTAATTAATAATTATGGTTTAAATTTTATTTAATCTATTATGCAAAGATTTATTTTTAAATAAATAAGTTATTCAAAATTTTACTGAATAGCTGGATGAATAATTGATATTTATACAATAATTAATGTAAAACTGAATGTATGCATAGAAACCAAATACCGGTGCTGTTTATAATCAGTGAATAAATTTAAATATATTTCTATTTGAATAGTATTTACAGAATATTTTGAATGTATAATTAGATGACCTTTTATAGTGTTTATGTGATAAATGCAATAAAGTTTTATTATTCAATAAAAATAGTACGTCAATAATGTACTAAAAGTTTTTAACATTATTTTTATTTAAATATAAAAATACCATAAAATGTATTTTAGCTATACTAATAAAACAAAAATATTTATATATAATTATTATTCATAATATTCTATACATAAACTGTATTATTATTATTCACTGTATATATCATACTATCATAACATATACAGAATATTCTGTAAAATTATTTTAAATATTAATCTCATTTAGAGTTTGAAAAATAAATTTTTAATTTGACCTTTTTTATCATAATCATATTATTTTAATAATAATACTTTAATACTATGCGAGTACAGTATATTATCACTATTAATAACTATTCAAACAATAGACTATTTTATTAATTCGTTAATTAGACCATGATTGATTAATTAAAAATTTTTCAAAAAATAATATAAAACTAATTATTATTAGACGATAATAATGACACCTGACATTCAACATACCTGAGCCCAGTTTTTAAGGGCAGTGCTCAAATACAAAACACTATTAATACACGTGTTATGAATTTACGTTTATTACGAATTTTATTTTTTTTTGTAATTAGCGTAAAACACATCATATTTTGCAAAATGCATTAATTTTTAGTTTTTATATTTTGATGATTAAAATAATATCTTACAAAACTTATTAGAGTAAGTTATTAGGGTATATATGAATGTATAATCTATAGTTTGCAGTATTTATAGCTACAATAATAATTACATGCAAATACATAATAATATTATTATATAAGTTAGCTTATTAATTGTTTATTGTTTTTTATGTCAGGGATTATTAATAAATAATATTTTTAATCGTACACTAAATTTATATTTTAACTAATATTATTGTTTAATTTACTAGTATGTACATATACATTATAAAATAATTAATTATTTAAATATTGTTACAAAAAATTTATTATTTAGATAAAACTATATTATAACTTTATTTTTTTATACCACCTAAAGTATACTTGGTATTATACTAAAAGTGGGCAACACCCAATTTAATAAACACTTTAATATAATAATACATAAACTACTAAAAATAATATAAACACTAAAATATCATTATAATGGGTGTGACTCACAAATGTTGTTTATTGTAAGTAGGTGGCTTACATTATTCTTACTAAAAATAATTATTTATTTAACAGATTTTTATATCAAGGTTTATTGTAATAGCCATTCAGTGTCCATACCCATGAAAATAAATAATATCTAATATTATTACATACTTTAAGAAATGGCTTACCCTTAAGCGCCTACACCATACTTATTGTCAATTGTGAACAACCATTATATTTATAGACCATTCACTAACATAAGACAATAATATTGACTGAAAACTGTAATACAATAAAAAAAATATTGTAATCTATAAAATGACAAAAAAAATATTTTACTTTTACTATTAATAGCAACTAGTCAACCCACATTATTTACGAAAATAAATTAAAATATACTTGTTTATCATGTCATTATTATCTAATTAAAAATTCTTGTAAACATTTGCCGTAATAATACTAACAGAATATTGTTTTATAAAAGTATTGATTACAGTATATATTAGGATTCCTTATGTATTATAATATAATATACAGTACTTTAGATATAGTATAGTATTACAGAATATTCCGTAAGATTTTATTGCCGAAAATATATTGCGATACAAAGTAAGCTTTAAATTTTATTGGGAATTAAGATAGTTTGAAAAATTACACAAAATAGCACAGAATTGTAATAAATTGTATGAAATAAATATAAAAACACAAAAACCTATTATAATGTTGAGTAAAATGAAAATCCTTTTATAGTCTACTCTAATAATAATGTTTATTACAGTCTCTCTCTCTCTCTCTCTCTCTCTCTCTCTCTCTCTCTGATAACAAAAACATATAAATTATTTATTGCATTAGTTTTTCTAACATTTATTTTAGTTTAATTTGTCTATCAAATACAACCATGACCTTTGTCAATAAATAATCTTAAATAGAAACTACTTATATAAATAATATTTAACAAAGCAAAATAAATTATCCATTTAATAACATAACAAAGAATATTCTGTATAAATAAATACCCAGAATAATTATAACCAGACATGCATTCATATAAATACATAGGTTTGTATAAAACATATTAGTGTTTGTAATAACACATGTATTATTCCCATAAAATACACAATAAACTAGTGTTTTGTTTAAATTATTTATATTAATAACAATATAAATCAGACAATAATTACAACAAATATAACCTTTAATAAACTTTTAATATACTAAAAGCACATATACTTAATGCACTTTTATGTGATCACAAAAATAGACTCAGAATATTCTTACGCATAAATATATTACAGAATATTCTTGTTTAGTAAGAAAAGTATTATAACTCATATGTCTATTCAATGGTGTTTTGTTATCATTAGTTTTTAGGGGTTATTATTCTGGAGGCTATTAGGAATGGCATTATATTAATGGCGTGAATACATATGCATTATTCAACCAATTCTTAGTTTTGGGTTTTAGTATAAATGTATTTGATATCTATTTTTATATGCAAAACATGTTTATTTATTAGTAATAAGCTATTGCTAATACAATTTCTATGAATATTTAATTTAATAATAATGATAGAGAAAGAGATTGAGAGAAATCTTATAAATATTTGTTTTCTAATTAATATTATTTAAATTTATTATTAAAATTGATTTAATTTTGAATAGCGGCTATCCACGATAAATATAGAAATCTTATGAGTTTATTAATTTTATTTATTAGAAAACCCTTGCTTAATAATTTGAGCATACAAATTTACAACAACAACATTAAACTAAAAATTATTGTTTTTATAAATAATAAAAGCGATTATAATATATTATACATACTGTATATTTGTTACAATACAATACGCGTTCAAGTATTTATACTTTTATATCTTTAAATTATATAAATATTAAAATATTATTTTACACTATGCTTATAGAAACAAATAAATTAAATCATATAGAAAATCTTGACATGTTATATAAACTGTTCGCAACAATAATATTAATCAATTAAATTTATTAATCAATTTTGTCTAATAGCATGTGCTAGATAAAATATTATACCACAATTTCATAAATTAGTTAGACTATTTCCAGATGTTAAATTTGAATTACCTTAATAAATTTGATTTATTAACAGGATTTAAAATTCTATTAATGATTATGAACTTAATAATATAACAATTTAGAAATCCGTATTTAATTTGTTCTTAACGAGGACAATTTAACTAGTTAATTTACAAAAGGTATATAAGCACACAATTATCATTATTTGAAATTATATAAAAATATAATAAAACAAATTAAATTTACTAACTATATTTACCAAATAACCAAGTTACTTCAAAATGTCTATCGCTGGTGCATTAACGTGGTTAGCATGCGCTAGTATATCGTTTAAACTGGATAACATTGTGCCAGATGTAATAGATGAATGTCCCCAGAATATACTCCAGGTAATTTAAATTTATAGCAATATTATAATCTAATGCGATATTTATTTTATTAACTATCCAGGTAAAAATCGGTAACATAACCGTTACGCCGGGAGCACCATTGGCACCAAAAGATATCAACTCCCAGCCCCAACCCACCCTTACCTGGATCACTGATAACCATAGCCTATACACTGTGGCGCTGGTAGACCCGGATGTTCCCAGTCGTGCGGCATCACTGGGCGGAGACTTCAGACACTGGTTGGTGATGAATGTACCGGGTAATGACGTTGACCAAGGTGACATCGTGAGCTCATTCATACCATCGGCGCCGGCACTGGGGACTGGGTATCACCGGTACGTACTGTTGGTATTCAAACAGCCGACACATTTGAAACCCCCGGCCAGAGGGGACGGTATGTTAGCGCGACAGACGTTTAATCTAATGAAGTTTACCCGGCATTTCAATCTGAGCAAGGCAATTGCTGGTAATTATTGGAAATCCGAGTGGGATACCAGTGTTGATGAATGGTTTGCCGATAAGTATTTCGGTTTCTAAATGTATGGTCACCTTGTTGACTTCAAAATTTAACTTGATACAATTATGAATGTTACTGATAAATTTATGTATTTAATGAATTATATTTAATAAAAGATATCTTAAAGAATTTGCATATGAATATATCGGGTGTCCCATCGTATCAGTACGACTTTTAAATTAAATTAAAAATATTTACAATTATATTTTACTAACCAAAACTAAGAATTGGTTGAATAATGCATATGTATTCACGCCATTAATATAATGCCATTCCT
>CAJPVJ010003240.1:0-11344 GCA_905397405.1 Oppiella nova
GTGTGTTTCCCGTTAAGTTGTCTCACAAAACACACTACTATTACATCAATATATTAATCATGACTTCAGTTTCCAATCTATTGAACGCTTTGCTATTACTTACATTTATTAATTACATTTCATCACAGATTGATTCAAATGAATCGCCTAAAACTCGGTATAACTTTATATTTGTTTTGTTTTAAGATAATAAGATTTATAAATAAGAATATTCTATACATTCTTATGGTTTGTATAGCAATGATGTAATTCAGGGGATCGACAACAGAAGAGAAAGTATTAAATATGTGATGAATGTGTTGAACCGTTTGGACAGAAGTCTTGAAAATATAGAGTAAGTAATTGATTAGAAAAGAAAAGTATAATTTTATTTAATTTATAAACCCATTTGAACGTTTGTAAAATATTTTAGATTTATGTTTATGATTACTTTACAGAACTTTGTAATTTAAAATTGTATTAATATAATGAATAGTTTATTTTAGATTCTTTAGAATATAGCGAAAGTTATTTCTTAAATATAGGTATTATGATACAGTACTTAAATTACTAATAGTGACAATATTAGTAATACTTTTCAATATAACTATTATATCTATATATATATAATAGTTATATAATATATAATAATTATTATATATATATTTAAAATAATCTCTTTTTAAACGAAATGGAAAGGGATGCAATGGAAATAAAAAGAGATTATAGTAATATTCAGTATAAGTCAGACAGTAAGAGATGTTTGAGTGGATTACCGGGCGGTGATTGCACCAGCGATTTGGGTGATTGGGCTTACATTCCCAACAGAAATCCCGGCAAAAGGAGCGTAAGGTGTGAATATTGGTATTCATTTGATGCTATTTACAATACAAATGTGTCCAACCAAATACTATACTAAACAATCTAGTCCAAATACTTATTTAAGAATACTATAAAATTTTAAATAAATTATACTCCCTTTAAATTATTAACAATTTAATTCATTAATGTCAATACAGGGAATAGTATAGAATAGGAAGGAGTGCCTATTATTATAATTATAACAAAATAGTGTTTTATACAGGAATATACTGTAGACAAGCAAAAGTTTCCTGTAATGTTTGAAATATAAAATTGCGTGAATCCTCTTACAATGTGCCAGATGCTTTCAAATACTAGCGATTCTGTTCGTAGGAGTATATAGAGGTGACTATATTTTGCCATTTTATCAAAAGGGGTCCTCAGAGTGAGGGCTTACGGCTGAAGAGGAAGAAGTGTATCACAGGAATACCTGGCGGTGATTGTGATGTAGACGTGGGTCCGCCCGTAACAGAGGTTCACAGAAATCCCGGTAAAAGAAGTGTTAAATGTGTTATGTTTGGCGTCGGTTGCGATAATGACTACAGATTTGGATCCTATTAGAGAACCTAATGCCTAATGTTTAGGTGATTTTGGCTCACATTTGGCTCAATAAAGCATTCGAAAGCAAATAAAAAATAAAAATTAATATTTTTATAAATTAAATGTTTAAATAAAATAAAAATAATCGCAAATTTCTGATATATGAGTCCACTTTTAAATTCAATAAATAAGTGGATTCGACATTGATCATTGGTTTTAATATAATTTAAAAATTTATATTTTTAACAAAGATTTGTAACAATTTAGATATATATCATGAATATATAATAGAAAACCTTTCAATAAATAGTTTTAAGATTACTATATTAATTTAATAAATTGGGGATTTCATATTTGATATATTTGTTATCATATTATTAATAAGATATTAAAATAAGTTTATTTAAACGTTTCAAATAAATTCTTATGAGAATATGAATAATGAATTGATGTTTATTTGAATGAATTACAGGAAGACAGGGGAAGCCATATCTGCCCACAAGAGAGGAGTGGACTGCTCGCCGATCGGAGGTCTGCCGGGGGCTGACTGTGAGTGGAATGAGATGGGAGGGGAGGCTAAGGCACAGAAGCTTATGAAGAGTAGTATTAGGAATCCGGGAAGAAAGAGGAGATCTCTTCTATAAAATCATATCTAATTGTTCGACAAATTCATTAAATTATGTATAGTTTGTAAATAACACCAAATATTGGCATTTAAAATATATGTATATTTTTATAGAAATATTGTTAACTATTGTTTGGTTCATAATAAAGAATTGCCGCAAATTATGCAATAATCCGAGAATCCATTAGAAGTGTTGAAATTAAGCCAAATGTTGTGTTTATTAATTGATTTCAATACTTATTGATGACTTGACAAACAAAGTCTCGGCATAACTGACACGAAACCACTTAAAAGCGATTTTCAAAGTGTTTGTCGTAAGCAAACCAATTGGAGTTACAGTGTATGCTCTCGATATCAATTCAAACAAAAGGTTATATTAGTTATGAATTAAATGAATATTACGGTCGTTAAGTCCTTTTGTTGTTTTAATATCAAGTTATTTACATTGAACTTCAGATTATAAACTTTTATTAAATATAATAATATTCATATTCTGTCAAATACATTACCTTTACCTCAAATATACATCCGTATCGCAAATATATACATATATAAGTTATATATATATATATATATCTCCGACACAATAAAAGACGATTTTTTGGACAAAATAATAATTTCATTCATTTATTCATTTCTTATATATTTATATATTTCTTATCACTAAATAAATGGACAATTAGTTAATGGAATTAACAAATAATAATCAAAAGATGTAATAAAATTAAAATAATATATATCATAGTCTGTTAAATCTGTTCGCAACAAATCAAATGTCATAAAATGTGTGCAAAATTTCTATCTTATAAAATATATGTACAGTTAAGCGGCTCCTCATTCATAAACATTTCTGTTTTATATCTTTAATTACAAAATCATTATTATGTATATTTAACTAAAAATAACAACAAATTAAATGAAATATATTTATAAACTATTCTTTTGGATATAATAATCGTGTATTTTGGGGACACTTCTGGAAACATGCGTTTAATTGTAATATTTTACTACAAATTAACACCAAAATCATGAATTAAATATTTAATAAGAATTAACAAATGAGGTAATCATTGAATCGATCGACTAATATGTGCACAAAAATATAATTAATCTGATAAATGAATGGATTTTCATAATTTGATAAAAAATATTGATTATAAATTAAAGTATTTATAACTTTATTAACAATAATAAGCAAGACTAGGGCTTTAATTGAATTGATATATTCTCACTAATCAATGAATATATTCACACTCTTTTCAATTATATGACAACTTTTATACTCAATTAATTAACAGACTATTCAATGACTTTCACGTAATTAACATTTCAATACCTAATCCAGTATTCAATAATTATAAACTAAAAAACTAATCATTAAAAGTAGTTATAACATGTTATAAAAACAATTTCGTTTCACATTTTGATAGTAACTCTTATGTTATATCAATATACTGTATAATAATATATTATATTCATAATAATAAACATTGGAAACCGATTCATAACATTCATTATATTCCAATACAACAGAATATACAGAATAATCTTTACATAAGAATTATATTTTACGGCACTTTTGAATCATTCGTATATTTAGTTAAAATACAAAAACTTTTTGTTTCAAATTGATTATAATTTTTAAGTTTGTTTTCATAGTATACGATACGAAATTGTTATGTAAGATAATATAATAATGCAATTAACAATTATATTTCCAAATATAAGATTATTGTATTAAATGTATTCTTGAGTTTAGGCAACAATTAATATATTTATATATTTCACATATAATTAGAAATCTTATAATGAATTTGTTTTACTCTTTCATTAATAATATTATAGTAAATATATATTGATTTTGTAAATGATTTAATAGTTAATTAAATGAATAGTTAATGAGAGTATAAGCGATTATATGAGTCAAACAACTTATGATCTCTGTTGTGAAACTATAGTTAAGAGTTTGAGTGCAAAAATATTTTGAATAACACTTTGATTTTCTCTTTCAATAGATTGTTATGATTTCAGATATAATAAAAACTCATCAAATATTATGCTTTACACTAAACTCTTCAGCAATTGATTTAATACCGTATATTAAATTGTATTGAAGGCATCAATTCGGATCAATAGAAACGTCAACTAAATAACTCTCACTTTCGTTACAATTTTCTTTTAGTTTTAGACTGTTTTTCAGTAATGACTATAAATTTGTTAAGAAAATCATAAAACGATGACTTGAATTGGTATCAACTAGATATTGATTTTAAATTACATAAAACTATCATTTATTAACAAATCATTTGCATAAATCTGATTGAAAAATAGACAGATTCTGTTGTAAATTCACATACAGTACAATGTTTAAAACATTTACTTAACTCTGTATACTTTTGACTTAATTTTTAATTGATTCCGAATTGATAATTGATTGAAGTTAAGCATTATATTTGTTAATAAATCATAGTTTAGAGAAAAATAAACATCATTTTAGAATTCCGTTAGAGTTTTATGATTTTCTACAACAGATTTGTTATAAAATAACTATACCGTAAATGCCGACATTTACCGATTATCACTTAGGCTCGAAAAACAGTACCAATTTGTGACATAATCTGAGATTATCTCCGAATAGCACTTATGTTTCCCACGACATAGCGATAGCGGTATAACAGAAAAGCGACAATTCTTTATGATTCAAAACACAAACTTAATTGAAATAATTTTAAAGCAATTTTCTCTTTGCTTTTATAGTAACTCAAAATATAACTATACCGTATATCTAATCTTTCATTAAATCAATGAGTTTCTAACAAAAAACAATAACAACTCAAATCAAACCTTAGTTTCAATTGAAAATCAAAAATTAGAAAATCATAACAAGTGTTAAGAATTTGAATGCGTTTTCGTGTGTGCCGTCAGATTGCCACGATTTGCGAACCCTTTGCCGCACGTCTCACATTTGAACGGTTTCTCTCCAGTGTGGACAGACATGTGACGCTTGACCGTTGATTTCTATACAAATTTGACACAAATGACAGTTAATATACTATAAGAAAGCAAACATTTGGCAAATAAAACCTGAGAGAATTGTTTGCCGCATATGTCACATGCGAATGGCTTTTCTCCGGTATGCGTCCGCATATGAATCTTAATCCGCTCCTTATCTGCAAATCTCTTTCCGCACACCTTTCAAGTGAAACAATTGTGAGCACTCTCTGAACCACACATCTATGTGTGACATATGTGTGCATACCTGACAGGGAAAGGGACGTTCGCCGGTGTGTGACCTCATATGGCGAGTGAGTGATGTCTTCTGCGAGAACGAATGGCCGCATAAATTACATGTGAATGGCTTTTCACCAGAATGTGAGCGCAGATGCAATTGATAGACATTTTTTGAGGCCAAATGTTTGCCACAAAGAGCGCACTGAAAGGGTTTGGCCGGATCTCCAGATAATAATGGCGCCAATTGGAGCTTCACTCCAGTCGACCCTATGGGACGTCATAAACATGACAATCAATTCAATCACTAATAGAGTGTAATTATAACGCATACCAGAAGTGTTGTGGTCGACGTTAAGTCTATGTTTGGTACTGTTCTGACCGATGCCTTTGATCCTCTGGTGCGATAGACCTCTATTCTGGTCGACAACACTCGTGACCACAGAGACGGGAACGGCGGTCGGCGGTGTGGGCACTAAAGTAGTGGCAGACGTTATGCTTTGATTGTGATGTAGTGGTGGACGAGTCAGTGAAGGCACGTGTGACGAGTGCGTCACTGATGAGTGGCTTTGAGTCAATGGGTTGGCCGTAACGGGTGGTTGAGTCAGACTGTTCCTCACGCTTAGGGACAGTGGTGTCTCCACACCGGTAGTCACTGAAGTGGCGGTCGTTTTGTGATACGGATTGATGAATGACAAGAGCCCAGAGATGGCCGGGTAGTCCGGATGATTGGTTATCGCAGTCGTTGTAATCAATTGACGCATTTTCTCCTCTTTGACGAGAGAAAGCGGGCCATCGATTGCAACCGAAACGGATGGCATGAGACCAGAGAATAGGATGGGAGCCATTGTTGTGAACGGGGGAGTCATATCTGAAACACAAATACATTTAGTGTAACCATACAAATGCAATCACTGATCACATACTGTGCTGTGCTTTTGAGGGTTGAGTCAGTTCTGGTTGTACTCTAAAAGTGGTCGAAGAATGGGATGAGTGGTGTGTCTGATGGAGCGGCAGATCATATATCATTCCAGTGGACGGAACGGCCGACGCCTGCGTTGAGGGCAACATCTTTGATGAGAGCGATGGTATCGACTGCTGCGTGACTGACACTAATCCTTGTGTGGCGTACTTTGCTTTCTTCGGAGGTAGTGTTAACTCGTATTTCGGTGCAACGATTGTAGTGTTATTTTTCGACATCAGGTGTGTCGGTGCCGTCGATATGACACATAAGGGAAAGCCTCGCACCTGACTGTTGACGAGAGTGGGCGCTCGAGTGGTTATGGGGTTCTTCTCGCGGTTATTAAGAATCGGATTATTATTGTCGTCATTCACTTTCGTCATACCAATCAATAGGTCGGTGCCGTTGTTCACAATAGTCTCGTTGTAAGATTGGGGTTCGCTTTTGATGACTACGGATAAGGGTTGACGACATGTTTGGTGTATCAATGGATCGCTGGTTTCGACCACAGGAACCAAATTAGTTAATGTATTCATCTCTGGCATCGATTGCAGCGTTGATTGGCTCACGTTCTGCACGGGCTGTAGAGGAGGTGGTGGCGGTAAACCACTCGATAAGTGACTCTGATTTACAATATCAGGCATTAACTCATTGGGTGTCGACTCAAACACAGTTATAGATGTAGCAGAAGGTGGTGCGGGTGCCGGTGGTAACTGGCCTTCGGGAACATTACCCAACGACGCCGACACTATTGGCTGTTGTATTGACGGATCTGTTGTAAGAACTTGTTGTGACTGTTGTTGCGGTTGAAGTGGTTGTAGAGGAAGTGATTGTGGTATTGACTGTTGCTGTTGAAGCTGTTGTTGTTGGTGGTGGTGGAGGTGCTGCTGCTGTTGTGCAGTCGATGTCTCTACAGTGGGCTGTGATTGAGTGGATGTAAGGGCTTGCGATTGTTGGACATCAGTGGCAGTCGAGTAGACCGATTGGGTAGAAGTATCGGTCAACTGGTGGTCGTAATTGAGATTAAACTGTTGAGCGTCGAGACAGGCGTTGGAAGTGTCCGACAGTGTGGTCAACGTCTGTGCGGGTATGGGTTGTGGCAGACTCTTAATCAGATGGACTTCGGACTGAGACAGGGATACAGCGTTCGTAAGCGTAGGAATGGATTTCGAGTTCATATTAATGGTGGCTTCGATTTTATCCAACGGAACAGATGCCGACTCAATGCCACCGACTTTTTCCTCTTCAACTGGTAGTAAACCTTTAGTTTTCATTAAAAACATGTTTTCTATTAAATCAATAGTTCATTGACTAACGAAACACACAATTATTTGTGCAAAAATACTAAATGCCATTAAACGGCAAGAAAATTAAATTTAATTACAAAACTAATCGCTAAAGAGTTGGGAAAATGTTTTGCAAAATATTCACTCATTTGAGGCAAAAAATAATTTAATACTGATTTCAGTAGTGAACACAAACTGACGGCAAGTGTTTAATAGACTTATTTGCAAAACATTTGGATTTTTGAAAAACTAATTCTCAGTTATGTTATTAAACTCTAAACTTATTATTGTTTCGATACTAAAAACTTCACTAAAATGGAGTTGAATTAACGTTAAATAAATTTAATTAAAAATATATAAATAAATATCAGATATGAAAGTAATTCAATACTAACTCATTGGAAACTCCCCGGGAAGGGCCGTTGGAATACCCTGCTCATCGGTAGGCACTGGTCCGGGAGGGAAGTTCACACTCGGCGGTGGTATGGCATCCAGTAGTTGCTCCTGAAGTGCTGGGTCTAAGCTAAGGACAGGGAGTGTGCCTTCGGATGACACGTTCACTTGAGACACATTGTTGTTATCATTATTGTTGAGCACCGGAACCATTTGGTTCATTGGATCCATTGGAACCATTTGGTTGTTATACATATCAGTGGCAACAGTGGTGTTGACGAACGACGAGAGGACAGTCATCTGGGAATTCATCGCATTGTTGGCTGCGTTCACATTGGACTCCATGACCGCTATGGGAGAGGGCGCCGGCGTTTGAGGCGCTGAACCCGACGGACCGTTCATAACCGGCTGAAACATATTTGAATATTGATTATCGTCGACGGACTCCATTGACTCCATGGACTCCATTATGGATGAGTTCTTGGGGGCCATCGATGGTATGATGGGCTCATTGTTGGGAATCTCGATTTGTGGCGATTCGCTCGCAATTGAAGTCATCTATGATTTGATAAGATATGATATTTGAGTCAATAATATGTGTAATAAATAGTAATAATAATAATATAAAAGGCATTCAATGTCTCTCTTTTCGTCAATTTTCAAATTACAGGAAAGAATTTGCATTTAATTACAAACTATTAAATTCAATGTCAATGCCGTCGACACACAAGACTTTGGTATAAATAATGCAAAAATGTGTAAAATATCTAAAAACATAGTATAGTTAGTGTCAGACCTGTGTGTCCGGTACGGCACCCGACACGCCATCAAATGTGGGCTGAGAGGGGTCTGTGGGTGGCATCAATTGACTCATTTGGTTGGACTCGAGGGTCGATATATTAGGAACAGGAGGCGTCAGATCGGAAAACGTGAGTTGTGTTGACTGGCGATCAGCGAGACTTTCGTCGGTCTTATAGCTGTTGCCAGCAATCAATGTATTCAACAATTGGTTATTATTGGGATTGAATGAAATCATGAGGGAGTCGTTGGTCTGGCAGTCGAGTCCATTGTAGGGGTCGACAGCACTGGCACTTGTATTGACTGAAGTGGTGGTCTCGGAGGCGACGCACCCTTCCGACGACTGGGCCGAGTGTGCGGACACCGACGGAGCCGTCATTTGCGGCACTATTGCCGCCGAAGACTCCATCATATCATTCATGTGGTCTTCACTCTTCACGTGTGTGTATGTAATCAATCTCTACTCAAACCAAAGGCTCAAACAATTGGCAAATATAACTACAAACAAAACTTAACACTAAATTCACAGCAATTATATTGACATTAAATAACAAATAATAATAATTTGGTGATAATTAGCCTTAATTTAGACATCTTCTCAACAATAATAATAATAATTGCTTTNTTATGTATTGAATGGCAAAAAATATATTTCAAAAACCAATTATCAATGTCTTAAGCGATCGGTTCCCACCAAATGTCTGAACATATGATTGAAAACCACTGATGAGATAAATTGCACTTTCGTTTCAATACAGAGTTCAGTGAAAATATATATAATTTCTAAATCTCTTCATATACGCCAACAGTTATTATAAATGTTATTATAATATAAACAAAAACTTCAATTCATATCCAAATGAATGAAACGTTTCAATTGAATGCAATAATTATGTGTCAAATATATATTCACTTGAGTTTCGGACAAATCCATCAAAAATTGTGTTTTATATCTATTTTGGAGAAACAAAAGACAACTAAATATACACTCATATCATAAAAACGAGACATTAATTGACAAAAACTAGAAATCTAATGATAACTAAAATGACAAAAAAGTCTAATTTATTTAATCAAAACATTTAACAATAAATAGATAATAAGATGTGAAATAAAATGTAAATCGAGAGCTATTTGTCGCAAATTTGAATTGTGATCTCAATTGTCATTAGCATTGAATTGAAAGTCAATCACAAATGACTGAACGACTGAATGTATAGATTAGACAATAATATGATTACAATAATATGGAAATCAATTGATGCATACATTGGCGATGCAAGTGATGGTAAGTATAGGTTAGGTCTTACCATGAATTGGGGACAAATGGGAGGCATAACTGTGATGATGGTTGCAGTGAATGGTATTAGTGGTGATCACAGTGAGGACCATCTGCTCGAAGGACATATCCATTCATTTCACAGATAATACAGAGTCACAGACAGACATAACACTAACATACAGTCACACACTCTGCCAATGCATTGAGTACTGCAATCATAACATAAGTTTTGCAAAGTATTGAAATGCCTTCACATTTGTTGCACTAAAACACTATTAACACCATTTCCGCACATTAAGTACTTTTTGTCATATCATTTGTCACCACAACACTTGTCACAGCACGAAGTATGCTATTTTGCAAAGTATTGAAATGCCTTCACATTTGTTGCACTAAAACACTATTAACACCATTTCCGCACATTAAGTACTTTTTGTCATATCATTTGTCACCACAACACTTGTCACAGCACGAAGTATGCTTCGTAACGCTGTGTCAATGCTATCGACAGTCGACGCACGCTTTCAAAGGTACCAAAAGTGCGGCCATTAATAACGAAAGTATTTATTGACTTTTATTTGTTTTCACTTCACATTCATTACGACTTTTACACACATTCTCCACAAATATACTCTATTTATGACTCATTTCTCACTTTTGGAGTCAACGTTGAGCCAAACGGTTAGACCCGATGCACAGCTTATCACAGAAATTGCATTCACTATAAGCCTCGGAGTGTCTCATCTGAATGAGTGTCTCTTTAAAGTTTAAATCATCGGTCAGTTGTGGCACTAATGCAACCGTAAACACATCTACCGGTGATGACACCCACTCTGCCATGAGGTCTACTCTTAAAGGGACCATACATTCAGTGCATACCAAACACCACACTATTGAACAACTTGTAGACTACTGTATTCATATGCATCACTTCACCTGATCCTCACCCCAACTGATCCAATGAACAACACATTTGACTGTAATGCGCGAAAAGGTGTGTTAAACGAGTGATGGGTTAGACATGTAATGACTCATTGTATGGCTCAATGTATGCCATTGTCTGCTTAGACCGTATATTCTGGACCCAAGAATTTGGGAGAATTGACAGAATATTGTGCAGTCATTTACATGCAGTAAGAGAACCATTGATAGACTGCAACAGCGGACAGTTAGCGGACAGTTAGCGGACAGTTAGTGGACAGTTAGCCTACAAAATTGCATTCACTCGTCAAACATACAAACAAATTGATTGTATATATATTGATAATGCATTTCTATAACTGGTTTTAATGAATATAGAGTTCGTTAAGAATGAGACGATTATAATGATTATACGACCAAAGCCTTGAGTATTGCATAAGTATTGTATTCAAACTCAACTCAACTATCAA
>CAJPVJ010003241.1:0-11343 GCA_905397405.1 Oppiella nova
AAACAGTGGCCACTTTACCGATTCTGTTCAGTACACCACCAGAATGTGTCCATTATGGTGCGACCTAAAATCCTAATTGATAAAATTAGTAAAATTTTAACGGCAAAACAAATTACCCGCAACCGAAAATTCCCGAGGACATTTAAGGTTGACCAGGTCACAGGGGCATAAGTCGATTTGACAAAAATAAATCGGAAAATGTCCATTAAAATATAAACTAAAAGTTTTGTTTATCACATTTTTCGTTTAAAAATTATTTAAGCCGCTAATTACCGATTTATAATTTTAATTAAAGTATGAATTCAACCTCCATAGAAATAACAGCGGTTCTGTAAATTACTTAATAATTTAAAAACTGTTTATTAGCGGCTTAAATAATTTTTAAACGAAAAATGTGATAAACAAAACTTTTAGTTTATATTTTAATGGACATTTTCCGATTTATTTTTGTCAAATCGACTTATGCCCCTGTGACCTGGTCAACCTTAAATGTCCTCGGGAATTTTCGGTTGCGGGTAATTTGTTTTGCCGTTAAAATTTTACTAATTTTATCAATTAGGATTTTAGGTCGCACCATAATGGACACATTCTGGTGGTGTACTGAACAGAATCGGTAAAGTGGCCACTGTTTGGGGCACCCGAACTTTAGTCACNTTGTTTTGCCGTTAAAATTTTACTAATTTTATCAATTAGGATTTTAGGTCGCACCATAATGGACACATTCTGGTGGTGTACTGAACAGAATCGGTAAAGTGGCCACTGTTTGGGGCACCCGAACTTTAGTCACAAAGTCCCGCTCAATATCGCACCCGTTGACTGATTTGACCAGTTTTAGTTGGAAATTAACTTAAATCAACTCAAAATAAAGTAATCTTGACTTTCCGAAGTCCTTAAATAGGTATCTGGCCAGATAATTACAATTTACCCGATATGAACCTATCATTTTGTCGCACTCTTAAAAAACACTTTTTACAAGTATGGTCACTGCGGCCAAACGGTAGATCATATACTTTTAATACTTGAATATGCGGTTTCTTATGGGGGATTCTACTTACTGTTAATTTATCATAAGATTATCTGACCTACCCCGTAAATTAACCGAGAAATACGCGTGACTCTATCAATATGACGCGGAGTGTATGAGAATATTTATTACCTTTGAATATAAGACAACAAAAATATGATTAGTGATATCGAAAGCAAACACAACATAAAATAATTTATTTTGAAAATACATTTATAATGTTAAGTAATATACAGTGTATATAATTAATTGATGGAAAAATAAAAATGAACTAACTATCTAAATTGTGAGCGTCATTTGCAACAGAAATCATAAACAAAAATGTGGTTTAAAAATATCATATTTATGTATTCCTATAAATTATAAGACATTATTCACATAAAACATTTTTGTTGTTGACGTAGGGATTGAGTGGTTTATGTTTGAATATATTAGGGGAATACATGTCATAAGAATTGGTTTATATATTTGAGACCAAATCTATGAGTTGACGGCCGGGTAACAAATAAGGGGATAAACGTGTGTCTTATGGGCACTAATTGTCTGCTAAAAAACTTGATGTTTATTATGAAAAATTACAGCGAGATATAGTGTGTACGGTATATGGTATACAATTGTTATAATATCCTTAAAGTCATATCATATCTAAAATAAAATGTTTTTTGTCTGTTATTTATTACAATAAACTTATGGTTTCGAGGATATGAGAGGAATGAAAAATACAAAAAATGAATTAAATTTTTCAAAAATCCAAACCATATCGCAGACAGTAGTGTCCGTTGCAAACATATAATGGCATTATATATCAGAAAGTTTATTATGATTTTTTAATGTATTAAATTCTATACGATATAGAAATATGTATAAAACAATATCGTAATAGCGTATGAAAACAGGAAACACAGGAAATACTATCTAATGTTATAATATGTTATAATAGATATCGTGTAAAAGCATAATATATATTGGAGACCAAACACCAGTCCTTTTTAGGCCTTTCATATAAGAAAAATTACATTACATTAGAAGTGCTCGAATGCAGAGCCAGTTGTTTGTGAATAGAAATTAATTTTATGCATAAAAATAGTTTTTTTCGTTCTCCCAGTCATTAATTTTTATCAGTCGAGTCATTAGTAGAGAATTGAGTAAATTTTCTCACGAATTAACTCAAAAATAAAAGAGAAACTCGAATTCAGAGAGAGAGAGAGAGAGAGAGAATTTCAATTTAATATTTTAAGAAATTTATATTCAATTTTTTTCGGGAGAAAAACACTTCAAGTATTGACTACAAAGTTTGATTGAGTCGGAGAGAGAGGGAGAGAGAGAGGGAGAGAGAGAGAGAGAGAGAGACTTGGAAACTCGGAGACTCTAACCCTTAAGTAAGGGATTATTATTATTACAGTCAAAATCCATGAATAGTCCATAATATGAGTGAACTTCAGTGGAAAATATGAGCTCTCCTTTGAACTTCCGATTGCCAGCGCCTGCGGTGCCCGTCCTTTCTTACCCGGCATTCTCTATTGACTCCTGACCTCTAAGTCTCTCTCCTTCTCTCTCTCACTCACTCCATGAGCTTTCCTTTTGCCTCAAACAAGAGATCCGGTACTCTATGTGTGCTATCCTATATGTATGGATCAAATTCGTATCGCATATATACTTCTTGTGTCTAGAATTAAGAACTGGAGATATGTTTTGGCATTAGAGAGGTTCAAATTCCAGCACACATTTGCTCTCTCTCTCTCTCTCTCTCTCTCTCTCTCTCTCTCTCTCTGCCATCATTTGAGTCCAAACTGCACTCAAGACAAAGAGTAGCACCGACTGAGTGTTTATATCTAAACCTATCTCTGGAGATATGATATGCCAACGAACGTCAAACTGAGCGCATATTTTATGAATTATAATTTGAAAATTAAATTTTTCTTTTATATAGCATTCGGTACTTTAGTGTATGAGTTATACTATAAGTTAACATTAATATTTTTACACCAAAATGTGATTAACACAATACGAATTTCCAAATAATATAAAAATATTATTACAAAATGTTGTATAACTGTAATAAAAGAATAATTTTTATTGTTAAAAATAAGTATATTGCACAATAATTATAAATCTATTGATTTATGAATAATCTTTATAAAAATAGTTATTATTATCGATACATAAATAGCATATAAATGAATGAATGTGTGAATGAATGGCAAGAAATTCTGGAACCGTTCTCTCTCTACAATTCTTATGACAATACTCTCTGTGTCTCTGTTTTTATTTGTTTGTGGAGTGCATTGAAATGCATTAAATAAGTTATATCTTTCTTAAGATTTATGCCAAACTTCTAGGAAATGGATTTTTATGCTCTCTCTTTGCTCTCTCAGGCTCTCTCTCCGCACTCTTTGGCAGTCATTCTCTTCTCTCTCTCTCTCTCTCTCTCAGTGTTTCAATTGACACAATAGTATAGTGAGTGTCGACCCCACTGTCGCTCTTCTTTTATTAGGACACAAGAAGGAGAGGCGCCGTTGCCTTCCCTTCCCTATTGTCAGCCATTCCTTTGATGCAAGAAATTTACCTCAAAGTGAAGGCAACCAAAAAGAAGTGTACGAATGAACGGCTCTCTCCTATGCCTCCCTTTCAGTGAATCAGAGAGGATAGAGCACAGGCTCTCTCTCTCTCTCTCTCTCTCTCTCTCTCTAATTCCAAAGTCAGGGATCCCTTTCCACTGACTGCATATCATTTCGTGTTGTTGTGTCGCTATTCACTCGGCGACGACTCCAGACTTCATTAGTAACCGTGAGTTAAGTATCGGTCCATAAATTTTTGCACAAAAATAGAGACCAAAATAATTTTTCGGAGACAACAGTTTGGACTCAATATTGATTTGTAATGAAAACTATAGACAATGGCACAGGAGTTACAACCAATTCGTGTCCAACGATTCATGTATTATGTTATACGCTAATCATTATAATAGTTACAGAATTCAGTATTGAATTAATTAGGAGAGAGAGAGAGAGAGAGTCGCCAAACACACGAGAAAAATAATAATAATCATAAGTAGACTAATAGTAATCATTAAAAGAAAACACAAATTTTCTTCATTTACTTTTGTATTAGTTTTTCTTACGTTATATACCGTAACAAAGCATTTGAATCTCTTATTCTTATCTCTCTTTTTCTTATGTGTACTCAATATATATATACCGTATATTCATGTAGTGTTCCTCTGAACGAGAATTTTATTTTTTCTGTTTTGTTTTGTTTAGCTATTATTCGCAATACTATACACATTGGTTCAGTCTTGTAGTAATCTCTATATTCTGCTTCTCTCTCTCTCTCTCTCTCTCTCTCACTCACTCACTCTCTCTCTCTCTCTATCTCTCTCTCTCGTGAACCATATATTCTATGCATGTATTCATTATCTTATGCTTTGATTCCTTTCAATGTATTATATTTTCACTCATTTCGATAGAACTTTGTGTTTGTTTGTCTCGAAAACCTATTGTTTTAATGAAGTTTTTCCATATCTTTTGAATGACTTTCCCATCCATTCACTCTTGTCATCAATGCGTATAATTTTCAATATAATAGACACTAAAGTCTCTCTTTAGTGTATATGAGACACCAAAACACATGATTTTAATATTTTCTATTTGATATTATATACTGTACCTGGTAAATATTGTGCCTATGAATGATATACGAGAAAATTACTATATAAAGAAGTTGTGTGTTACGTAAAATATACTGTAATATAATAAATATCCATATCAAGAAAAAGTCATAGTTTTAGGTAATAATAAAATAAATGGATATTTAATTATCATTATATACAATATGTTTTAGATATATAAATACTTAATATTGTTTAAATAGCTCACAGAAATTTATTGTAATGCATATTCCTTATGAATTTACAGTTATTTTCTATTAATAATATAATTTTCAATTACAATACACATAAGTACAGTGTGTAACTGTTATACTTGTTAGTGTTCATAATGAACTTATTTATATCACTAAAATATAACAAACCATGAGTTGACTGTAACCGACAGCATAAGTCAACTGGTTTTTACGTATTTTTAATTTATTATCAAAGAATTATACACCAAATGAAACATAAAAATAAAATTTATATTTAGATGAATGCATATGAAAAGGCAATAGTTTGGTGTTATAGCGAGTGGTGAGTGCCGTTGTGTCTATGCAATGGTGGTGCCTGTCCTACGGAGGGACTCATTGGCAAAAGCACCTGCAGCTTTTCAGGTTTATACCATTATAACAGAGTGTGACAGCAGATATATATTTTTTGCCTGCCTTTCCCCGGTATGGAAAGCCAGTCGAGGGGTGAGATAGCCCTGTGCTCTCTCTCTCTCTCTCTCTCTCTCTCTCTCTCTGGCACTGGAGGAAAGGGGCCAACACATGAAAAACAGTCGACAAAACTTTTTTGGCTGCAATTATTTTTTGAAGCTATAATGAGTGGTACAGAGAAAATCTGAGGGAAGGGGTCATTATTCAGTCAGATATACGCTCGCTATAAGAGATATTAGACTCGCAGTGCGAGGGGATAGGGAGGGGAGGGGAGAGAGAAGAGCTCAGAACACAATTATAACTTATCGCACAGTTATCACAGTTTTTAACTTTTCTTTTTTTGGCTCTGCGATGGCATTTGATTCATGAGCTCTGATGACCACTAGAAGTCATTTTTCTGCACCAACTCTACTAAAAAACGATCACTTTTTAGAGAGAGAGAGAGAAAGAGAGAGAGAGAGAGAGAGCGAGAGAGCGAGAGAGAGAGAGCGAGAGAGAGAGAGAGAGAGAAAGCGATAAATGAAACAGTTTTTTGTTCGTTTGATATTTATTTCGTGAGTTATTTATGATATTTTAGGCGAAAATTCTTGTATTTAAGGGTAACTATTATTTGAGAGAAATTTTCTGTGTTTTGTTTCTCTAATTTAGGGTATTTTTTCTTAAACACACGAATTGTGTTCACATTTTTCGTGTGATCGGAAAGTATAGGTTAGACACACACCCAGTCCTCTAATTTTATATAACATATGAATCGAGAATATATATCACCCGTATATATGTCTGTCCATACCGTGGGGTACGGATGTATTTGGCAAAAAATTTTAATTGCATTAACTATTAAATAAATTTCAAAACTAAATAACAAAAATAAGATTTAATTTATAAAATAATACTTTAATAAAATTATGAATATTTTTATTTTTATTAAAAACATTATTTAGTACTGTAATAGCAATTATAATTATGACAATTATGTATCCCTATATTAATAACATTCTACCGCACAGGTATGTGTTTATTACATAATTGCACCCTGTGCATACGAATATTGCAAATATTGAACCGATTGAAATTTAAATATTACTACTTATTAATTATATTCTCATTTAAAGTAGTATTTATTTTTATGAAATAATACGATAATAACATAGTATGTAATGGACGGGTAGGGCATGGGTTGAGTTTATGAGCATTTAGTGTGATTTAAGAGCCAAATGAAGTGCATATAATATGACTAAATATAAATATTATGGAAATATATAGCCTTTCCTCGGATATTGTTTTTTGAGCTCAAAATTTGCTCAAAATTGCTTCATTACAGTGCAATACAACGGCGCGCTGTATGGCATACAGTGTATGCCCTGGTAATGCATGGAGTGGTAGTGGCGTTAGTTTGGAGGAACTGTATGCCAGAGCCATACCATTTGAGCTATCAGTCGACTACAAGACAGACCATATCTTGTGCTCAAAAATGTTGTCTACTTTTATGAGAAATACTATGGGGTTTGCACTGACTCTCACACACTGGCACTCATATACAGTACACACAGACTGTATGACTGGTGTAGCGCACAGTGCTTAGGCTTACAGTTTGGCTGTGCTGTAGAGCACAGACTATTGTACGGATAGTTTTGTGCATTTTTTGTTTGCTTGACTGCACTTTTAAGACGGAATGTTAAACCATAGCCTCTAAAGCCCCCAATGGCTGAGAGAGAGAGAGAGAGAGAGAGAGAGAGCAAAGTGAAGGCAAAACAAAAGCTGCTTTCGATATGAAAAGCGACGTGAAATGCCATTGAGAAGGGAATGGTAGGGAATGGTAGGGAATAGTAGGGAATAGTAGGGAATGGAAGGGAATGTGCAATAAAGGCAATGAAGGGAAGCGTCTGACCAAACCTTAGCTATAAATGCCTATACAATCAGGCACTGGAAGTATTGACTATTATTACTGCCGAAGAGAGAGAGAGAGAGAGAGAGAGAGAGAGAGCACTATTCGCTTCATTATTGAAGTCTAAGTCTAGAAAAATAATCCTGAAATCAATAATAAGGAAAAATAGAAAAATTGCAATTTTTTCTCTTCTTTTCGTTTGTTTCTCTACTTTTTTGGTTTGTATTAAAAGTTTCAATAATTTTCTAAAACCAACGCAAAAGAGGAATCGCTGTTCGGCTCCCTTCCCCTCACTATCTCTACCATAAGAAGTGACGTCTGTTTCGTTGACTCTCTTATTAATTTCAGTGCTGTTTGTGAACCCAATCTCTTCTCTAGTTTTTTCATTTCATTTCATTCTCTGCTCACAAACTAAATGAAAATTTTTTACTTTTATTTTTAATGAAAAGATTGTATTTCACTAAAACTGATAGCTATTGAGGGATAGAAAGAGCATAGAGAGTGAGTTATACAGCGAAAGGCAACTAAAATAAAGAGAGATTCAATAATTTTAGCTAAAATTCTCTCTCTCTCTCTCTCTCTCTCTCTCTCTCTCTCTCTCTTTCTTTCTTTCTTTCTCTCTTCGGCAGTAATAATAGTCAATACTTCCAGTGCCTGATTGTATAGGCATTTATAAAAGAAGAGAAAAAATTGCAATTTTTCTATTTTTCCTTATTATTGATTTCAGGATTATTTTTCTAGACTTAGACTTCAATAATGAAGCGAATAGTGCTCTCCTCTCTCTCTCTCTCTCTCTCTCTCTCTCTCTTCTCACTCACTCTCTAATATATAATATTTCTAAACTTCGATAGCATTTAAGTCTCTAAAGCCTAAAACCACTCTAAAATTGAGAGCAATATATGGACTCTATTTTGTGTAATATATAAAACTCAGGAATAATGTTAGGAATAGAGAGGTTCGCCAGAGAGTGAGGTTTTAATGCCGTCACTCCATAGCTATAGCATTGGCTGTAATAATGTGATGCCAGGGATGGCAGCGATGGTTGTGATGGTGTAGTGACTGTAGTTTCGGTGCATTTTGTATTTGCATTTGCCTTCAGGAGACTTCAAAATAGAGTTTTCGAGACTCTCTTTCGCTCTCTCTTATAGGGAGTGGTACTATAATCTCGATTCAAATTTCCTGTAACACTATGCTATGGACTGGACTTATATCATGAGAGAGAGAGAGGGAGAGGGAGAGAGCATCAGAAAGTCAGTACATGAGGACATACATGCCAATTGTGCAATGGATTTATTTTGCCTTTAATTTGGAAAAAGGCTGTCAAAGCAGAGCACAGCTGCACTTTCCTATTACACTCTCCCGACTCTCTCTCTCTCTCTCTCTCTCTCTCTAACATTGACTTATTTGCAATATTCTTATATTTATTTTTACATTTTATTCTTTGTTTTAAAAATGCATTTTAAGAAAAATAAAAGTTCTTTCTCTAAGAAAACTTTTTTGTTATCTTTGAAAGTGAACTCAAACTTATATTTTTTTATATAGAATTTCTCTCGTCTTTCTCTCTTAGCCTCACTTTTCGCTTACATTTGTATTATTAGTATTCCTTTGATTTTTTGCTCTCAAATATAGTCTATTGTTCTGAGAGTCGAAGCAAACGATAAACAAAACAAAAGAAATGAAAAATTCTGTACAAAACCTCAAAACATAGATCTTTCAGACGATAGTATACTAAGAATAGGGATGAGAGAGAGAGAGAGAGAGAGAGAGAGAGAGATTATAAATATATCTCTTTGTAAAAGTAATAAATAATTAATTAATATTCAAAGAGAAAATTCACGGCAACTATTTTACCGGAAATTCTCATTCAAAAATTTTTCTTAAAATGCATTTTTAAAACAAAGAATAAAATGTAAAAATAAATATAAGAATATTGCAAATAAGTCAATGTTAGAGAGAGAGAGAGAGAGAGTGAGAGAGAGAGAATTCCTTATAGGAATTATTGATTAATGAATTTCTGCATAAGATTTCGATTTATGATAATTATTACCTATTGTTTAAAACCATAGATAGTATACCATGTGTTTGGAGGGGAACCACACGTATTACATAACCTCTCATACATACGAATATACATAAATCAAACTCAAAAGTATACTTATTGTCAAAACGTGTAAAATGTTTTAGTTTTTTAATTGTTTTCTTTCTCCTTATATAACATTTTATTTAAATTTAGTTTTCATTATTACACATATATTTTTGGTGCTAATAATATTACCAGAAATGTTTTGCAATTCAAAACCATTACTACAACTATTTCAATGAAAAAAAATAAAAACATTTTTATTTTGGTGTATAAAAACTTACTCTTAAAGGCCATTTTATCAACGGCACTTAAAAGAGAAACTTATAATTAATTAATAAATAATGAAAATGTTTCTCTATATAAATATTAGAGAGAGAGAGAGAGAGAGAGAGAGAGAGAGTCTCTCTCCACACACACACACACACATTGAAAGGTTTGCAAAGAGAGATATAACATTTATATTTAATTTATTGTTCAAACATTACAATGACTTATCCTTAAGTTTTAATACTCTATGACTTTTGCTCATCAATAGTCAGTATATATTTGTTTTTTCTTAAATATTTTTAATGACTTTGCAATTATGCTAACAATGAATGAGAATTTTATTCTAATGAATTTGACTTTACTTTAGATTTATTTTTTAGTTGACTTAAACTTCTCTCTCTCTCTCTCTCTCTCTCTCTCCCTAACTATTAACTGTTAGTTTTAATTCCGTCTTTACTCTACTATACAGTATATCTAAATGACACAAGTTATCCATTATTACTGTATAAATATTTTTTTGTCCATATATTCCGATATTTAAGTGCTATATAATTGCCAAATAAAATCTCCATTTTATAAGTTATTTAATTCTTAATTATTTTGCAAAAGATTTTTGAATGTCTAGATTATAAAGTGTATTTTCATTTTTAATGAGCCCACCATTTAGGCAACAATTTTTATATAACAAATTTGTTTATAATATAATAAAATATCTAATTATATAATTAATACGAAAAATATTCTCCGCAATAATAACGCCTTAAAATAATTCATTTAAATATATTTATGATTAGGTAGAGTATTTTGAAAAAGTTAACCAAAATTTGTTTTATATTACAAGACCTCTGAGGGCTTCCTAAAAGTGGCACTAATTTAATAATGAAAAACATTTATAAATTGATTACAGAAATAAAAATGCAATAAAGAGTTTGAATTAAATGCGAAAATTATTCAAATTTTTCATAAAAACTTTTATATGATTCAAGTCTGGTATTATTAATTTGATTTATATATGGGTTTAATGTAATCAAAATATTGCTCGTCTCTCTCTCTCTCTCTCTCTCTCTCTCTCTCTCTGTATTAAAATAATTTTTAATTTTGTTTTCATTCATCCAGTAAAAGAGAAATTGTGTTTAAAAACACATTTAAAAATATGTTTCAACTGTTTATTAAAGTTACTTTTCTGATGATAAAACTCTTGTTTTGTATGTACAGTATGTTTGCTAATAATATTTAACATTTTTGTATTTACTGTATTATTCAAAAATTTCATTTTATAGACACAATTTTCCTCTACTGTAAATGCAAATTATGTATTCATAATCTGTACATTGAAAATAACTAAATAATAATAATAATTTATGATAGACTTTGAAAAAATGTTTCATTGAAGCAATTATTTCATATTAAATCTATTGATGAGCTAACATTTCCTAATGCTATTAAAGTATGCATTTTTTGATGTGTAATTCAATTGAATTTTAGCCCAAAAATCCCAATTATATAGCCTATAGATTCTATAGTATTGAATATATTGAACATAAATATATAAATTTTAAATATACTTTAATATTTTATACTTTTAATAGACAATAAAAATAAAACTTTTTTAATGTGCTGTAAATATTAAAACTAGAAATCCTTGAATTTTATTATTATTGTGTTTTCAAGAGATTGAGAGAAAAGTTATGTATTTTTGTCTCTAATATTTTGTGAAAAGGGTTTCTCTGTATGTATGCTATAAAAAGAGAGAAAACTTTTTTCATTAAAAAATTA
>CAJPVJ010003244.1:0-11341 GCA_905397405.1 Oppiella nova
CACTGGTACTGAGGGCTACCACTCATAAGAGTTGTGGCGTTCAGTATCAATACACTGCCGTTAGTCTGACACTGTATTCAACATATTTTTATTTGTTTCACCAATTCTTTAAAAACAGATACAATAAAACTAAAGCCATTAAACAGAAATAGAAATTAAACATCGAATTCATTCATATTTATATAATTATTTACATAAACTTGTATGAAACAAAATTGTAATTTTAATAAAACAAATCTGAAAATAAGTAAATCTAATAATTATAATAAAATAATTTTAAAAAACACGTGAATAAAAATAACATATCCTGAAAATGCCTGAACTCTGTACAGTACAATCCCCAGTCAAAATATTAATGTAATTTTTTGGCATTGTCTCTATATTTGTTTGCTTATTCCAACTGACCATGCTCTTTCTCTTTTGTATTGTACATAACCTTTGGGTGCAAGTTTACTATTGTGTACCAAATTTACTTTTATGTGTATATCTAATAATAGACCAGGTATATTCATGTTATACCTCCAATCGTATTCCAATCCATTAGAATCACTGGAAAAACTTATGACAATAATAATTATGATTAATTATAGAATTAAGTTTAAATAAAACTTTTGTTTGGCAAATAACCTTACGTGTGATGAAAGTTATGATATCCCTCACACAAAACTACAATCTATAGTCTGCTTAATAATTTATGGACAATAGCAAATTAAGATTTTATGTTTTCACTTTTAAAATATAAAATAATTTTTGTATGTTTTAACCTCATATGTGCCACAGAATTGACTAATATTGCTGAATGTAATGCATAGATATATCGAAAGGTATTAGCAATGAATGCATTCATGAAACTCTCGTCCCATAATAACATGGGTACGACCACTGGGATTGGACCAAACAGTATTGTCTATACTGTGGAACTACTTTAATATTTTAAAAAATCATGTTCCTGAGCAAATTACTCATGTATTTGGTATAAATAATAATATATTTTTATTTATTTTATATATTAATTAATGTATAAAATAATACAAATTACATAGATTTATAAATACAAAATACATTTAAAATTATGTTTAAGCTTGTTAATAGACTACGATAATTCTATTCAATAGAGTTAATATAAACTTATTTGTTAAATTTGTTAAACTTATATAAAACTAATATACAGTGATATACAGTATAAGCAAACAGATAAACAGGTCAATCGTATTACAAAGGTTAATTATTGCGAAATTTAATAAACACGCGAATACAAATAACAAACCCAGAAAAAACTTGAGTTATATACAGTGCCAATGACATAATCAAAATAATTTGTTTGCTTATTCTCTACCTGTAACTCCTTATCCAAACTAACCATGCTCTTTTTCTTATGTACGTAACTTTTCGGGGCTAGTTTTAGATCGTATACTAAATTCATTTTCGCGAGTATAGCCAATATAAGACTCGTTATATTGAAATTATATCTCCAGTCGTGTTCCGCTGTGTTTGAATCGTATGGAAATCTATACCATAAAAATGGTTCACATAAAACTATATCTGGTTCAATATATCGGATGAGTCCTGACTAATATAGGCTTATCTTTCGCTTCTTGCAAGCATTTTTGTTTACAACTAAATATTAATATCTTTTTAACTTAAACTCATAGACTTTATACACTAAAGATTTTGATATTTAGTCGTAAGCAAAAAATGCTTGCAAGAAGCGAAAGATAAGCCTATATTAGTCAGGACTNTTTATACACTAAAGATTTTGATATTTAGTCGTAAGCAAAAAATGCTTGCAAGAAGCGAAAGATAAGCCTATATTAGTCAGGACTCATCCGATATATTGAACCAGATATATAAAAATGGAAAAGGCTTACGTGTGATGAAAGTTATGGTACCCCTCTCCTAACGTTAAATATATGGCTAAATTACTCTCCCGGGGCTCTATTATTTCATCGTATGGTCTACAGTCAGGTTATATTTATTATAGTTAAAACTCAATTGAATATTAATTGTTTTCAGACCTTAATCCATGCATATGTGCCACAGAATTGACCAGAAATGTGGCGTGAAGTGCAAAAAGATATCGAAATGTATTGGCAATGAATGCATTGATGAAACTCTCGTCCCATAAAACCATTGGCACGACCACTGGGATTATGATTGCCATGAGTACTGACTGTAATCACCAATAACATTATAGTTATGACATCTAATTACAATTTCCAGTGATTATTACACGAGTCGTTATGTTAACATTAATGATTTATAATTGTTGTACAGTATATTAAATTCTACAAATGATATCATACCAAAACGATCATGTGTTTCCTTTGAAACATAACCACCGGGTCACTGGTAAGGTCAGTCAGGTCAATCTGTTTGCTTTTCTCAATGAGCTCCGGGTGTTTGTGATAGACAAGCCAACTTATGTGTGAGAATAGGAATCCCCGTTTGGAGTTGTGTGGGTCGGCGTCTGTTTCCGAGTACTTGTGATGCATTCGGTGGTCACGACTCCAGAAGAATACACTCCTTTGCAACGCCATGGTTTGCATTAACATTAACCCTATCTTTACAGAGGAATGGGCTTTGAACGAACGGTGAGTCCATAGCCGGTGGGCGCCCAATGTTATTCCTAAACCGGATAAGACGTACAACACATACGTCCAGATGTAGGTCTTGTGGTGGAAACTTGTGAATTGACAAAACCAGCCATAGATGCCTATAATATGTACCAATAGTAACACTATTAGTGACGGCCAAACAATCCTTTGCTTGTAAATGGGTTTGTCTTCAGATATTGTGTTCATTTTATTTTCAAAAATACAAAACTGGTTATCAAATTAAATGTTTAGTTAATGTTATATAAATTACGAATAATTGTCTGAAAGTCCTATTAAATAGTATCATAAACGTATTGTGATATTCGGATAGTATTACTATTATATTAGTGATTTATTTGAAGAGCTTTTAGTTATTTGCTTATATAGTTGATATTAATGTAATTATTCAAAAGTAGATGTTGAAGTATGGAAAAATTATTAAATGAATAACTTATAATAATCAATGATTAATCAAATACTGTAATCAATAACTTTAGTGCATTAAGTGTGCGTGAAATTGATGTAAGGCTATTTTTAAATAAGTTATAACATGATATTTTCATAATAATTAATGATTGAGGACCTAAAATTTTAAATGATGTTTACCATTAGATGTTTAGATTATATAATTATAAGTTATTATTGAAGGCATTTCCTTTTATTTTGCATAGACCTCAAAACACATCAATTAATAAGATATATTTATATTTAATGTTAAATTTAAATACAATTACAATAGTTTTATAATTTTCTAAAAACACGTGTATAAAAATAACTCATCCTGTTTGAATTAAATACATTACTAAACGTAACTTTATTAAAGCAATATAGGTATAATACCCTGCTTTATTTAAACTGACCTTTCACATTCATATACTATACATCCAACAAATCTCAAAGACTTTAATTGAATTTATAATGATTTATGTTTTTGTGTTATAAAGTAAATATCTATTTTGATAACATTTATATTACAATTAAAACCATAACCAGTACTCACTAGCTTTAAAATCCTAATAAGAAATACGATCTAGACTAGTTAGCACTTGAGAGTGTGTAAGGATGAAAAGATTTCAATTTTTATAAACTGTAAATATAAAATAAGCTTGAATATACACGCATTATTACTCATTAACAGAAAACTATAATAAAGTATTTGAGACAAAAATAATAGTATTAAATGGTAGGCAGTTTTTGATTTGATATTTTATTACTGTATAAAGAATAATGATTTTTATGAAAACTGTCAATTTTCAATACCCATATTTTTACCTTTATCTTTAAACAGCAAATAATATTATTGTACAAAATGTTTATTCTCTGTTAAATTCTGCCTTGGACCCTCCCCTCTGGTCATCACTATCTTATACTTTATTTATACATAAATTTAATTATTATGTACGTCTATAACGGTCGCTCACAACGTTTATAAACAATTAACTATATTTGCATACTATTCAAATGATTGATAGACTCATGGACCACAAACTGAAAATATTAACGGTTAAAATAATCCATCAACTAAACAAACTATTCAATTAAATAAACTAAAATTATAAATTCAAAATAACGTTCAAAAACATTATTTAAGCTATATTTTTGTGACAAGCGCAACATTTGAATGAAATATATTTTAGATCTATTAGTTAATAGTTTAAAAAACTTCAAATCTTGATCATTACAATTATAAAGACATGAATTTACTTGTGGAATATGAACGCAATTTTGATTTTATAAAAGCTAGTAAGTGGATGGCGGATAACTGGCACATCTCAATCTACCTGTCCATCGCATACGTATGTATATTATTATTACTTAAGTCTCAAATGCAAAACAGAAAAGCGTTTCAAATAAACAAACTATTATTTGTATGGAATTTATTATTGTCTATATTCTCAACCATTGGGTCAATCAGGTAATCACTATTAGAAAAATTAAAAGTCGTAAAACATATTGCAAATTATATGCCAGTATGTATAGTATTCATATTTAATATTAAATTTTATTGAATCTAAGAGCCATTCAAGAAGTTAGTTATGTGATGAAAAATCACGGTATTATAGCTTCGGTGTGTTATCAAAACAATTATACAGTCGGCGCTGGACTTTGGGCCATGAGTCTATCAATCATTTGAATAGTATGCAAATATAGTTAATTGTTTATAAACGTTGTGAGCGACCGTTATAGACGTACATAATAATTAAATTTATGTATAAATAAAGTATAAGATAGTATTTAGTGTATAAAGTCTATGAGTTTAAGTTAAAAAGATATTAATATTTAGTTGTAAACAAAAATGCTTGTAAGAAGCGAAAGATAAGCCTATATTAGTCAGGACTCATCCGATATATTGAACCAGATTTGTTTTGTGTAATTCTCTTACTTACAAGTTACCTATAATTATGTCTACAATGCAGATATAATTATAATCGATAAAATTAATTATTTATTTCTGTTTTAGTAAAATTACATTTACTGTTATAATAATGCTTAAAATGTAACATCTTTGTTACCATGTACCAATTTTTCGATACAATTTCATACTTGTAATAATATCAATAATTAACAAAACTATTAATAAATAATATTATATTATACTATTTCAATTAATCTTTCAATTAAAATAATTATAGATAGGTGAAATACCATCAATATTATACTACATTTATTTATCAATTAGATCATCATTTGTTTTACTAAGTACTGTACTTACATGGAAATTACCTAAATTTATAATTATATCTACAATGCAAAAATAAATATACTTAGTAATATAATCGATAAAATTAATTATCTACTTCTGTTTTATTACATTTACAGTTGCACTAAATTTGTTATAACATTATAGTAACAAGTACTGTATTTTTAAGAAAAAAATTATGAATATTCAAGAACCATTGTATAAATTTTGGTTATTTTACAGATTTGATGTGGATAATAATTTTGTGTATTATACAAATAAAAAGAAACAAGTTCAACAAAAATGCAAAGTATATATAGTGGTTCTCTTATTAATAGTACATATTTCTCGGCATTTATTTTACTTATACAAAAGTGAGCCAGATAAACTATTACCAGTTTATTACTTTGAAGTAATGCAATATTGGGGACATTTAAAGGAATTCCTATATATAGCGGGAAGTATTTGTTTAACTTTGAATGTATTTCTTATTATAGCCATCAACACGCAAAATAAAAGTAATTATAAATGGTTTGATATCATATCTGCCATCAATGGCTATAAAACTATGAAATCAATTGGTTTACGAGATAAACAATTATCTATTAAATTTATTAAGATAATTAAAATGTTGATACATGTTTCAAAAATTGGTTCATTTATGTTGGATATAAGTTTAAATTTACTAATTGGTATAATCATATTTCTAAATTTTAAACTTAATAATATACATTATGGTATTGATCGTACCTAAAATATGCACTTTTACATAAATTAACATAGCTCTAGTGAATATACCTATAATAAAATGATAGATTACCAAACGAAAATGTATTTTATAGCTTAATTTATAAAATTGTTGTTAAACGAAACCATTCAAACAAAACACCTTTTATTAAAGCATCAAATATTACATAAAATGCCTGTAAATCACAACACACTTTGTATTGATATTGTAATCCATAATAATTTCTGGAAAAATATTTATTTCATATTCTGCTATTCATTTATACCAATTAATAATTTGTTTTTAAATGTACTTGTATTTCACAGCAGTTTATTTACTACGAAAATATTTATTTCTGTTTTTCTGTTAGTATTTGTGTCCTTATTATTAGGACTTAATTTAATAACATCTGAAATTTACAAACAAATGGACAATTCATACAATAAATTATACCAACTTTTTATCCTGAGCAGCTCATCAAAAACAATAATATATAAATTAAAGGTTGTGAGTAAAAATGATACATGTATCTAATTGTTAAATTTTAAAACATTAATATAATTACAGTTAATCACATGTATAGAGAGGGTGAGCGATAAAAACCATTTGATAGGCTTTTCGTGTAGTAATCATTATGTTATCACCAAAAGTATTGCATTCAAAGTATGATATCATAAATGTTTATTCATTTCTTAACCTGATGTTTATTTTTCACGATTAAAACTTTTAAAAATTATTTTCCTTTTCAGATGTTTCTAATATTTATTCGTTTCTTTCTATTAACACATAAATTGAGCATTAAGTATCAAGCTTAAAAATTAGATTTTATGTTTTGTGGCTTAAGTCATATGAGCAACATTACTTTGTATATAATATTTTTCAATTCTTATTCAACAGGTACAAAAATTAAGTATGTGCTCTGCAGTATAATTGATACATTGTAATAAAAAATTATTTTATTGCAAAAACATCATTCTGTAAATAATGAACTTTGTATATAATATTTTTCAATTCTTATTCAACAGGTACAAAAATTAAGTATGTGCTCTGCAGTATAATTGATACATTGTAATAAAAAATTATTTTATTGCAAAAACATGTAAGACATTTATTACCTAAATCCTAACAACAGACCCAGTATAAAATAATAAATTAACAAAAGTCACAATAATCTATAGCCTAGTTTACAAAAATATTAATATACCGTTTGTAAGTTTGTTTATAGCTATTTCTAAATAGAAAAACATTAAATAAAATCGTTAAAAATCTTAATAAACTTTGTAACGATATTGAGGATTATAATCGATTTTGGAAAAATATTTTATTTCATTCACACATATTCATTGGTACCAAGTACAAATTTAATTTTGCATTTGCTTTTATATTTTATATCACAATTGTTTAATGAGCAGCAAAATTATTTTTACATTTTATAACTACTGTCAATCGACAACACAAATATCCAACAAAATTAAGGTGAATTGTTGCTTACAGTGTCTACTTTTGACAAAAATATTTGAAATTTACTTTTTATTTATAGTTAATCTCATGTCTGGAGTAAGTGATAGAAACCGATTGATTGGGTTCTCGTGTAGTAATCATTACATAATCACCAGAAGTATTGCTTACAAAGTATTCATTGATTGAAAACATTTAAATATTATATAATATGATATATACTTTCTCTTTATATTTCAGATGTTTTTATTATTCCTCCGATTCTTTCTAATAACAAATAAATTGAGCAAAAACTTCACTGTTTAATCACATCATCAATTCATAGACTTAGTCATGAATTATTAAATTCTGTATTCAGCAAAATGTTAAATAATATTTTTAAATAATGTCTTATTTGTCACATTAATGAATCTTTTGAGTTAATTTACAGCACTGTGTGTTACCTTAGGTGTGGCCGTCATTTGGTTTAACTCACAAAAAATAATTTCATTAAAGATTAAATACAACAAAGCCTTTGATTAATAAGACTTATTATATTTCAAACACATAAATCAACTTCAAAGCAAACAATTGACACAAAAAATATAATTCCTGTTTCTGACATATTTTCACATTTATAAGTAATATTAATATAAGAAATATCATATCGTATTTAGCTAAACATGTTTGTTAAATCATATAATCATAATTAATTATACTGTATTAATGTAAACATTTTAATGTGTTTATTGTAATTTGATCCTGGAACTTTATTTATTTTGATATTATTTATATATTTTAAATAATTTATTAATATTAGAGATTTAGTGCATAATATTATTTTATAGAAAATATTAATTATTCAGTCAAAATATATTAAGTAAAGAATATTCTGTATATTCATGTTTTCCACTAAATAAACCGAGTATGTAACCAATACTGTAAATAAATTATCGTTAAGTAAACATTACGTTATCTAAAAATAAAAAACGTATGTAAAGTGATATAAACAATTCAGTACATAATTTAATTAGAATAGAATAGAGTACAAAACATTCTGTAAATTTTGAATTTTAAGTCATAAACATATAAACATATGAAACATAAATAACAAAATTAATTATTATTCATATTTCTGCTGAAAATATGATAATTAATATAATTTTAATGCAGTTTTATTTTTATGCAATTCTGATAAATCTTTGAGATTATAACATTATATTTTAATGTGATGTGTAATATATTAATATTTGGCCTCATACAAATTTTAATAATATAATAGTTAGAAATATTTCTAATATTCCCAGTGGGAATATAAATTGTTTTGTATTCACCAAGAATATTTTTATAAAGAAAGTTTACAATTGAATTATTATTTTTTGATATTAAAGTATCAAATATAAAAACTTTTAATATTTATGTGTTATTTTTGTCATAAAATTTTTCCTTTTTACTAATCTTTTATCAACAATTTGTCATATTCTTGAGGGCATTGCTAACTATATGGACACCATCAACACTGCCATACATTATACTATTTAAAACACAACTTCAATAAACTGTAGATAATAATAGCTCTAAATATCAAATTCAATTGGCTATTGAAATATAATATGACTATTCAATTACAGTATAATTATACAATTCACAATAATAACCACATTTAACACCAAATAAAATCAATCATTAAATAAATGCCCAAGATATCAACATGAGATAAGATAAGATTAATTTAATACATGACTTAACAAATATAGTGAAATGTATGCAAAAAATAAAAATCTATTGCATTACAAATGAATTGCTATTAAATAAATGTCATAACCAATGTATGAGAGTTTATTTAGTGGAAAACATGAATATACAGAATATTCTTTACTTAATATATTTTGACTGAATAATTAATATTTTCAATAAAATAATATTATGCACTAAATCTCTAATATTAATAAATTATTTAAAATATTTAAATAATATCAAAATAAATAAAGTTCCAGGGTGAAATTACAATAAACACATTAAAATGTTTACATTAATACAGTATAATTAATTATGATTATATGATTTAACAAACATGTTTAGCTAAATACGATATGTATTTCTTATATGAATATTACTTATTATATGTGAAAATATGTCAGAAACAGGAATTATTTTTTGTGTCAATTGTTTGCTTTGAAGTTGATTTATGTGTTTGAAATATAATAAGTCTTATTAATCAAAGGCTTTGTTGTATTTAATCTTTAATGAAATTATTTTTTGTGAGTTAAACCAAATGACGGCCACACCTAAGGTAACAAACAGTGCTGTAAATTGACTCAAAAGATTCATTAATGTGACAAATAAGACATTATTTAAAAATATTATCTAACATTTTGCTTAATACAGAATTTAATAATTCATGACTAAGTCTATGAATTGATGATGTGATTAAACAGTGAAGTTTTGCTCAATTTATTTGTTAATAGAAAGAATTGGATTAATAATAAAAACATCTGAAATATATAGAGAAAGTATGTATCATATTATATAACAAATATTTAAATGTTTTCAATGAATGAATACTTTGTAAGCAATACTTGTGGTGATTATGTAATTGAGTAGAAAACATGTAAAAACAATTTTGCTGCTCATTAAACAATTGTGATATAATATATAAAAACAATAGAAAATTAAATTTGTACTTGGTATCAATGAATATTGAATATGTGAGAATGAAATAAATATTTTTTCCAAAATCGATTATAATCCTCAATATCATTACAAAGTTTATTAAGATTTTTAAGGATTTTATTTAATGTTTTCTATTTAGAAATACGATATTTGTTTGAATGTTTGCCATATAATTATAAAAACATTTGATCCGATATCTAATAACACTGAAAACAATTAAATAATAAAATATGACCCAGACAACAATCCTAAATCCATTATTTAAAGAATGATGTTTTTGCAATAAAATTATTTTTTATTACAATGTATAAATTATACTGCAGAGCACATACTTAATTTTTGTACCTGTTGAATAAGAATTGAAAAATATTATATACAAAATAATGTTGCTCATATGACTTAAGCCACAAAACATAAAATATAATTTTTAAGCTTGATACTTAATGCTCAATTTATGTGTTAATAGAAAGAAACGAATAAATATTAGAAACATCTGAAAAGGAAAATAATTAATTTTAAAAGTTTTATCGTGAAAAATAAACATCAGGTTAAGAAATGAATAAACATTTGTTATATCATACTTTGAATGCAATACTTTTGGTGATAACATAATGATTACTACATGAAAAGCCTATCAAATGGTTTTTATCGCTGACCCTCTCTATACATGTGATTAACTGTAATTACATTAATGTTTTAAAATTTAACAGTTAGATACATGTATCATTTTTACTCACAACCTTTAATTTATATATTATTGTTTTTGATGAGCTGCTCAGGATAAAAAGTTGGTATAATTTGTTGTATGAATTGTTCATTTGTTTGTAAATTTCAGATGTTATTAAATTAAGTCCTAATAATAAGGACACAAATACTAACAGAAAAACAGAAATAAATATTTTCGTAGTAAATAAACTACTGTGAAATACAAGTACATTTAAAAATAAATTATTAATTGGTATGAATGAATAGCAGAATATGAAATAAATATTTTTCCAGAAATTATTATGGATTACAATATCAGTACAGAGTGTGTTGTGATTTACTGGCATTTTATGTAATATTTGATGCTTTAATAAAAGGTGTTTTGTTTGAATGGTTTGCAAATTGTTGTTAAAATATTTAATTCGATATTTTATGTAAAAGCAAACCATTAGATAGTAAAATAATATCCATATAAGTGATCTCGATACAATTAAATACATTTTCACGTATAAAATCCATGCTAGT
>CAJPVJ010003245.1:0-11338 GCA_905397405.1 Oppiella nova
AGCAAATCTTATAGCAATTAATTACTTTCAATGTTATGATTGGAACAGAATTTCCATTAAATTACAGACTTTTTTGAAAATCTATTTAGTCTATCAATTAGTATTAGTATACAGTGTATGGCGATCTCTTCACACTAAAATAACTTTTATATTAATTCGTTATATTATATAATATTATTAACTCAGCAACGACAAAGTAGTGTAGAAAACTTAAGTTATATTTTTTATTGGGATTATAGTTTTGCTAATGAAAAGCTTATATCTTAATTCCGGTTAAGTATACTTCAAGAAACTATCTATGATAATCTTTTAAATAACGTTTAATAGTTAGTTATAATAAAAATAAAATTATATAAGCTTACAAGTTAATGTAATCAATGTTTTCATTTTAATTAATGTATAAATTATATTTACTTAATGTTTAATAGCAATAGTTTTAAAAATATTTAAAACCATTTAAAATAATTTCTAAAAAATAATTTAATTTATCAAATACTAATAGTATTTTTTAAATACCGGTAGTTATATTCATTCAACGACTTAATGACAGATTACAACTTAAAAGCTTTTTATTTTAATTTTATTTTGTTATTTAGTATAAAAATTTATAAATTGCTTTTATAAATTATTATATTTAAAAACACATTTTAAGGCCTTTTTAATAGTAAAGAGTTTTATATCAAATACAACATAAATCTGGAGAGAGAGAGAGAGAGAGAGAGTGAGTGAGTGAGTGAGAGAGAGATTCATAACATTAAGAAATAAATGAATGTCTGAACAAAACAATAAAACTTTATTGTCCTTAACGGCACTCATATGAGAGTGTTTTGAAAAGATTTGTGAACTAATATAACAAACAAAACAAAACTAAAAATGCATTCATTTTTTAAAAACAATTTATCCCAAACATATGATTTGCAAAAACAAAATAAAACTAATTTTTTAAAACTATATTCTGATGGCTTTCGCTGTTAAATCACTCGTACATATCGCAGGCTTTTTCATAGAGTTTTTGTGTGTATTTTCCTATTCAATGAAAAATCTTTGTTTTGCAATAGTGTTTAAAATTTGTCTTCATTAATGTATGAAATCTAATAAAAACGGTCTCTAATTATCATTACGTAAAGTAATTCCCGAAAAACAATTTATTTAATGATTATTGAAATTATTAAATTCAATAATATATTATTATAGATGTTTAAGTGATATTACTAACAATCTTTAGTACTTAATAAATTTTCAAAGTAAAATCATAGTTTGGGTACAATTTTTTGTATAATAAATATGCGAAAATATTTATATTTAAAAAATTGTCCACATCTGTTTTACAAATAAATCAATTAAAATATTCATAACTTAGTTATAATCTTAAACACAATATCTTTTCAAATATAAAATTTATTTTTTGATCATTTGGTTGTAAAAGAAGTATAAATCATTAAAAAGAGATTTTAAAGGATTGTTAAAAAAAGAAATGTTTTAAACGCTTAGAAACGGCGACAAAGTTTTAAACAATTTTCTTGTTTTTTGATTTATAGTCTATAATATGAAAAACAGATTGATATGAGATGTGATTCATGTGACAAACAATACATTTTTGGACGTTTTGCCTCCAAAGACAACCAAAATATCTTTAAAACTCATCGTTTGAAGGATTCATTGTTTTTGTGTGGAGTCATATTCACCACAAGTTACAAAATAATTTATAATTGTATTCATGATAACGACGGAAACGTCAGTGTTTTATACGAAAAGTTTATTATAATAATTTAGTCTTATTAAACATTAAGCAAAAATTTTGAGTCTCATTAACACAAACTTCTTGTTATAAAGAATTTTGTCGTAATAAACGAGTTATAAGTTTGCGTACAAACAGAATATTCTGTTACACAGAAGGGAGTGATGTGTTTACTGTATTATGGTATTCACAGCACATTGAATGTGGCATTTAATTAGTTGGGATGAGTTTTTGGCAAAAAGTGTTGTGCAAGTTTTTGTCCAAATAAACATTTCTTAACAACAAGCTAATGATTTACGGCCTCATACACCGTATATGTATTAAAAAGTTACGCGAAATGACACGTTATAGTAATTATAAGCGTCAAAAAAAATTTTCCGTACTAAATTTATTGGCAACAATTTTCGCAAGTTTTTCCAACAAATATTTTATAATATTTGAGTTTTATTTGAGTGTACATTTTGTGAATTGTGTAACATTTGTCAAAAGTTAAGACAATATTATATGTGTTTAAAGAAATTGTTGGGATATTCTTGAAGTTTGTTTAAGTGATCTCAAGAGATCTCAAGCACCAAATGGTTTTGTGTTATTATTATTGAAAAATAGAGAGAGAGAGAGAGAGAGAGAGAGGGAGAGAGGGAGAGAGAAAGTTGATATAGACTTAAAAAAGTAAAAGAATTATAACTGAAATATTTATTAATGTCTTTTGCACCAAACCGTTCACTTATGTTAAGACTTGTGGAGTGAGAAAAAGATTAGTATTTTGTTAAATTTACTTAAAGTTTAAGATGTGATCCGTGAGAGAATATCTCAAAATGATTAGATTCTGGAGTATAAACACAGTGTGTTTAGTGGCACCCAAAGGCACTGGTAGGCTACGAGTTGGAAATATTTATAACTTTTATTATGAATAGAAAAATATTTGTAATAAATAGTTTGTTGGTTTACTTTAAAGAGATATGAATACCTAGAAGTCTATACTGTATTTTGATGAAATCTAAACTTCAATATATAAATTCCTCGAAAAAATATGTTATTAAAATAACTTAGATTATGTTTGCCTTAAAAAGTAATATATCTTTAAACAAAAAAAACTTCTTTTGTCCACTAATTTATTGTTCAGAGTCACTTTTGAAGAAATAATAAATGTATGATTTTACTCGTAATAAATAACATAACATTTCGCAACTTTTGACAAAATTGTTTGTGGTTTTAAAATGTAATTATTAAGTTTATAATTGAGGATATGTAATGTTTTGTATAAATTTGATAAATATTTTTAAATGACATGATTAATAATTAGTTAATAATTATCAACGATTGTTATAAGTCTAATGTTTTTATTTATTTGTCAAAACACTGTAATTTGTTATGTAAAAAAGCATGTATTACTAGTAGTGAATATGATAATTAAATTTTTAAAATTTTAAATTATATTTAAAAATCAACTTTGCATATTTATTTATTTAATAGTATGATAATTAAATCCAATATTATGCAAGCTTCTGGACTACATACAGTAGAATAAGTTAAAGTAAAGAAAATATTAGTAATTTATTATAAATTTCAAAAGAATTGAGTGAAATATTTTAAAAAACATTATCACATTCTAAGTAATTTGTATTAAAATCATAAAATAAAATATATTATGATAGTCAAGTAAAATAACATTATCCTTGAAAAGTTTACAAGTTCGCACACTTTTTTGCACTTTTACGCCAATCAATAAAAGTCAATCACAAATATAAATATTAATAAACATTTTATTAATACATCAAAATTCTGCAAAAATGATAAATTATTAAAACTTCATTTTTTTTGTAGAATCACATGTGAAAACTCGTATTGAATTATAATCAAGATGTGAACAACATTTGGGAATACATTTAGTTAACATGTTACTGGTTAAATTAGTGATGAGCGATTAGTATTATGGCAAATAATATTATAAAAATAAATGATAATTTACCATCACTTATTATGTAATATACAAACAATATAATCGTGTTAAACAAGCGATTGTTATGTTTGTACTGTAAATATATTAATGGTGTATAAAATCATACTGTATATAAGTGGTTATATAACTTTCAAGATCGACAAATGCATTTATCTGACAATTGGTGGAGAATCTGGCTGATGATCAGCCATTCCTTATGAAGCTCTACTGTAACTATCTGTAAGAAACCAATTAATTATAGCAATAATAATATGTTTCATAAATTAGTGGCTCAGAGGCACTGACAGCAGATATCTCTGGTTTTTTCTGTATATCCCTATATATAAGGTCTAATTACTGCCATTTATTCAGTCAAATGGTGTGTACAGTCGAACCCATTAACTCTTGTTTTTTAGCCAAAAAATTTGTCGGTAATATATAATAATATAAAGAATATATACACTATCAAGGGGCGTATAATCATTGAACTGGTACAATATTAAAGCAACTTTCGTTTGTTTAATCAAAATGATTAGAAAAACAAACATTACTTTTAACTAACGATCACTTTGTAATCGATAACTGTTTTTAAGGAATATATTCTGCGGTAGTAATGAATATTCAATTGTTTGAGATATTAATAGTTATAAAGAATAACAAAAAGTGACAAATGTTTGAGTCGACGAAACTAATGGGAAATCACAACAAAAACTATTTTTTCGTATCGTTTTTAGACCGAAACAATGCTATCATCCATCAATTGGGAGTCAAATACATAGCCGTAAATCAATCCATAGTTTTAACACATAAATCCCAAACATTCAGAAAATGATGACATAATTGTTAGTTTCAAACAAAGTATTAATGATTTTACTATACATATTAATATCATTGGCGCAAAACTCTAATTAATCAATCATAATTTAAAGGCTTTTGTTTAGCAAGAACAATAATCTCATTAAACAAGCCTTTAATTGAATACTTTTGATACAAATTAACAGATTTATAATAAAAAGCAAATTATGTGTAATTTATTTTATTTGCTGAAAGAATCGTTTTTATAAAACAATTCATTTTATAAATAATGATAAGAGTTGTGTTAAAGGCATTTATTTATAGTAATAAAAACTGTTTTAAATTAATGGTAATTTGAAAAATGATATAAAATTTGTGTCAATAATAATAAATAATAGTTGAGATAAAAAAAAATTAAGGGAAAATAACAGCTTTAATTAAATTAAAAAACCTTAATAAATGTTATGTTATTTTAAACTATGTTTAAAAAAAGAAAACAAAATTATTTTGTAATTTATAATAATTCTTTCAAATAATTATAAAATTTGTGCGCAAAACAAATGTCACTTTGTTTTATTTAATAATAAAAACTTTTTTACGAATTATACGCGAAAAAGGATTTTTAATCTAAGGTATCATAAAATAGCATATACATGCAAAAAATGTCAGCATAAACTTACATTTATTTCATACGATATACACTACAGAATAATTGCACGGATGAAAGTGAAATGTTAAGGCAAATATTTTCCCTTTATTTGGGATTACAATTACTAAATATAAGTGAAATTTATTTAAAATTTTCTTTTTTCTCTCTCCACTGTTTTCGCTGCAAAAATGTTGGCGAAAGTAATGTCTGAATTCCAATGAGTACTGAAAATTTACATTATAATAGAAATCTCGTCGCATGTATACAACCACTGGTTTATATAATACACATACAATATAAAGAAAAAGTGATTTTGTTTTAATTCCAAATGACAACAAAATTTTGTTTTACTTTTACACTTGTCATGTATGTTTGGGACTACACTTTCACTGTATATTTGTTTCAAATTTGGTAGCTTCTAAGAGTTTTAATCAAAACACTGAACTCATGTTTAAATTTCAAATTAACAACAAGTTACATAAAAGTAAAGTGCAGTAAAAGTTATATTTGATAACAATTTAATGATTAAATGTTTTTTGAAAAGGATATCATTATTTGGAAACATAAAATACAAATAGGGAGAGAGAAAACTATTTTCCTAATCATGAAAGCAATTAACAGTAGGTTTTAGGAAATAAGTTGAATATTCTTGAGCTTACCTTCAGATTTAATGTGCATTTGATAAATGGCTTATAAATTAGCGAATATTATAATATATATATTTTGAAACTTCAAGGAAATTACTGTAGTTATTAACAACTGATAGCTTATTGTCTTGAGATGTAAGCGATGTTTACATTAAAACTTTCAACAAAAAAAGATTATACAATATTAAGAAAAATCTCATTCGGATGTATCGGATGTATGAAGAGTTTTCTCCAGAAACTCGATATCGAGATTAGTGGGTATCTACTGATGCTCTCGCGACTCCGGGATCAGGTGTGTGACACACAAACAACTTTGTTATCAGGAAATTGTAGCGATGTTTGAGAAAAAGAGTCAAAAGAGAGTCGGAGTCCTTAATATGGTTGAGACGGCTGTTAGATTCGCCCGAAAAGTGCACTCTCTCTCCCTTCTCCTCCCTTTCAATATGATTGGACACACCGTCTAATAGAGTGTGTGCTATACTCGCTGTTCAAAGCATTTGGTAAATGAAAGGCTAACGAAACTATCGTTAAATTTCAATAACTCGCCTAAAGTGGAGTTTAATTTCTACTATAAATGTATTACAATCTCTCTCTCTCTCTCTCTCTCTCTCTCTCTCTCTCAGTCTCTCTTTTTGTGTCTCTCTTTCTCACTCTCGCTTTGCAACAACTGATGTCTCACTACTACTACTACTCTTACAGCACGTATCACTTGAAAATATATTCTCTCACTTCAGACACCATATCATTGCATAAACTGGTAAAACATTTGCTGTTAAGAGTCGAGAAGTACTGCACGATATGTACATTCGTAGCCGAGAGTGGAGTGTCGAGTAAATTTAGACTCAAAAACAAGTGTAAAATAGGACTTTAAATGACAATAAAAGTTATTCACAACTCTTCACTCTTCATTCCTAACTCTATTAAACTCTACTTTATATTCAAAGACTCGGATTCATGCACTCATTCAGGAAATTATATGCCATGAATAGTTATTAAGTTTAATAGACTAATAGTGTAATACATTTATAGTAGAAATTAAACTCCACTTTAGGCGAGTTATTGAAATTTAACGATCGTTTCATTTACCAAATGCTTTGAACAGCGAGTTTGAAGTTTAAGATTAACTTCATGTCTAGTATAGTGTACACTTAATTTCAGATAACAGGCAGTGATTTTTGTGATAGGTATTCAAATATTGGCACACAAAAACAACAGTAAGTGATTGGTTTGAAATAAATTCTTGTATTCCTGTATCACTTTTGCATTTATTATATATTATGCGAAAAATGTGTGCTTTTATACTGATTGCAACATTAGAGCCGATAGTCACAGAAATGGCATTTTCAATGATGTATTGATATTTCACTTTTTTCCATATCTCTGTATGATTTGGGTGTTTGTCTAATGTTTGCCCATCACTGCGACCCTAATGTTGTGTTTGTGTTATGAATGAGTGCCACGAATATAAGCATTCAATGCAATCGACACATTATTGGCGAACGGCTTTCCTTCCGTCGGGAATAACATTAAACTCGTATTTGTTTCAAAAAATGAGACCAAAATATATATCGCAGAGAAGAGTATTGATATAAAAACGATAAGAAGAAAAACTGATGCAACGATTCTCTCCTATTATAAACACTCGAGTGTTCTGTCAATCGTTTTCTACATAACATTATGAGCGAGAAATACAATGAGAAAACACAACCAAAAAATAAAAATCCATTTCTTGTACCAAAAAAAGAGCAAAAATACATAATATTTTGGTTTCATTTTTGGGAATTTATTTATGCGAATAATTTATTACAAATTCAATGAAATTCTCCGATGAGAGAGAGAGAGTGCACTTTTCGGGCGAATCTAACAGCCGTCTCAACCATATTAAGGACTCCGACTCTCTTTTGACTCTTTTTCTCACATAAAACATTATATTTTGGTTTCATTTTTGGGAATTTATTTATGCGAATAATTTATTACAAATTCAATGAAATTCTCCGATGAGAGAGAGAGAGAGAGAGAGAGAGAGAGAGAGAGAGAGCTACGGAAAACGGAAAACACTTTTGATTTAAAAGTTATTTATTGATTACCTTATGTTTTATGTGAGAAAATATTTTATGTCTAATAATTCATTTGAATATTAAAAAAATAAATACTGTACTCGCATGTAATGTCAAATAAATTATAAATAGAAATAAAAAAAATATATAATATATTCTGTGTGTTACTCAAGAATTTTCGCAATTACATCGATTTGACACAATATTTTTCAACATAAATATTAATAGAAATGTTTCCCCAAAAAGCTATTAAAATCTCATTTTCGCTATTAGTTCAACGAATTACAGAAATCAATGCGAAACAGATTTTTAAGATTTATTACATAAAATATTGCGACTATTGATTGATTAAATTTGTCATCAATTGTGAAAATATGATTATATTGTATGTCTTAATAGAAATACTCTGTTTTATATCAAATGCCTTTCAAATGTCTGTTATTTTATGATTGATTCAATTGAATGAGTTTTTATTTATTTTTATTCTTTGAAAAATGTTAACTCTTTCCAACAAAATGTTTGACAAAACTTTAAAAATATTTTTATTAGGTTTTTAAAACATAGTCTCGAAAAATATATTTTTATTAAATGCGGAATTCATTAGGGATTTAATTTCGTAGATAAATATTATTCACTGAATATTTGAATAATATTTTCATAAAAAAAACAAACACAAGAATTTTGTTATGAATTATATGTTATCGTAATAAAACTTTTTAGACAAAAATGTACTCTTTCATATTAATTAGCAAACAAAAAGAGACTAAAATAATATACTTCAACTTAAATTATAGTTAAAATTGGTTCCCTAGAGTAGACATTGTTTATAAGATATACCAGTGCAGTTAAAACATGGTATTTCTCATTGATTACGTGATATCTACCAATTAATCAATTAATTGTCAAAATAAAATAAAACTAATTTCAATAAAACACTATAAATACCGTAGTGTTTAAACTAATCCAATATTTCAATTGATGTTCATCCAATTTGAGTTTTGAAATAACAAGGATCTAAAAGTACTATACTTTGTTACCAAAATGTGTTTTAATAAAAATATATATTAGTTAGTATTTAGTGTTTAATATAGAAAACTTTGTGACAATAGTTTATATAATTTAATGATAATAGCTTTAAGCCAAATGACATCACCAGGATGTGAGGTGTTATATTAGTCGTGTTAATTAAAACCCTTAATTAAACAAAACACTTTTGATTATATAATGTGACAAATAATATAATTTTTAGATATTGGGCAATATATATAAAAGCAATATACAGTAAAGTGTGAAATATTGTGTATAAATGATAATTGTATATAAAACTAATGAGATCTGTATTTCTAACGTCTTTAAACTTTAATGTATGCTTTAAATCCGGATTTGAAAAACATGTTGACTTATTATTGAAATTTATACAATGTTATGGTGTTTATGTAAACAGTTCAATCAATTGTATTGAATACAATAAAAATCAAATAAATAATTGATTTTCCGAGAACTAAAGATATTTTTAAATTTCTTAAAATAAATTCAAATAATTGGCATTTTTATAATAAATTGTATAACATGTGAGACAAATAATAATTTCTCATGGATACAATTCTTTGATGATTAAACATGTATTAAAATACATTAAAAATACTGTATTTTATTATATACTGTATATAACTCTGAATCACTATAATTAGGTGTTAATTATGTGTAATTAAATACAAATTAACAAGTATAAATAATTTGACTATAATTGAAAATATTTTTTTTATACCAAATATGTACCAAAAAGTACATTAAAGGAAAAGATTTAGTGTCAATTTTTTTGTTGAGGTTTAGCCCATAAATGATATGTGTTTAAATTGTTGATGTATCAGGGACATATTTAAAACTGTTAAATTCTAACAGTAAGCCTTAATTGTAGGTACATTAGAAGGTGAACAATAATTGAATGCTAAAAATAGTTATGCAATTTGCAAATATTTATAATCGTTATTACAAATCGTATTATTTAATGAATTTAACATAAATTGATTAAAATTGTAAAATAATTGTGAAATGAAATCCAATTTTCTGGTCAAATATAGCAGAAATGAGGCCAACATTGAGCCGTGAATTGCATTACAAATAAAGCGCTTATTTCTGGTGGTGTTTGACAGTCGAGCCAACACTGCGTGCAATGATTCACTCAAACAGTGATGCAATGAATGCAATGAAATGTCTGTCAATTGACTTATCATCACAACATTCATACCATTCAGTGGTCATCACTACAGTCCACGCAGACATCGGTCACTAATTATAGCCAACACCTCATCCACACGTCAATCCAATTAGCTATCACTCAATTCACGACACAAACAGTAAGACATTGTTTTGTTTACCCATTGATTGTCATGAATGCTATGTTTGTATGCCATCCGAAGACTGACAGACAATGAGTGGTAAACCACTGGACAGAGGGATGAGTTGCGAGGAGGAGATAGAGGAGCGGTTGCGACGCCTCAAGTCGGACGAGACGAGCGAAGAGCGATCGGTTCGCTCGCAGAAGGCCATCGAAGAGCGGTTGGCGCGCCTGAAGGGAATGGATCCCAAACACTACTCCATGCCTCCCATCACTGTCTTTCAGCCCATACGCCATAAGACGGACACACAGAAGGCCGACGACCTGTTGAGTCAGTTCGCCGAAGAGCTCAAGATTGACGACTCGTATCGACACCCGTTGCCCATCGACACGAGACGCCTGTCCACCGATCAGGACATTGAGCGCCGTTTGGCGCGTCTTAAGGGCGATGAGGGCTCCGATGAGAGACCGAAAGGGACGTCCGTTATGGACATCGACACCGATTTGGACGACGAGGAGATCGAGAAGCGTCTGTTTGAGCGCTTGTTGGCCGAGAGTAAACTGCCGGCCATTCCCACCCTCCCGTTGGACCCGCAGGTGCTCGAGGTGTGCGAGGAGTCCGTAGGCATGGGCTCCGACTGTCTTCCCTGGTGTCAGATCTGCAACGAAGACGCGGTCATCAAATGCATCGACTGTTGTGGTGATCTCTACTGCAAGGAATGCTTTCTGTGAGTCCTTTCTCTCCATTACTTGCCATACATTTCGCTGTAATTATCACTCATTTCATTGTGTTTTGCAGTGATTTTCACGACGACTCCGACCTTAAGAAACACAGAACAGAGCCCTTCAGAGCACCGGTCAGTCAACACAGCTTTTGAGTGGGATTTGTGTCACTTATTCTTAACCTCTGTTTTGTATCATTATTTCCAACACTATTTGAATGCAATTTATCATAAATTATTACATTTTATAAATCATCGCTTAATTAAACACATATTTTAATTATATTTTACATTATTTACACATAAGTTGCGGTCAATAATCGCTGTAATGTTTGTGTCAAATGAGATGAATGTATGTCTCGATACAAATGAGACCACTGTATGGCTTAAGAGAGTTATAAATACAGACTATCTATAAATTACCACAAAATGACTATCAATTGATTAATGAAT
>CAJPVJ010003246.1:0-11336 GCA_905397405.1 Oppiella nova
GATTGTGTGGTGAGAGTCGAAATGTCCACTTCCTCTAAAAATGGTCTCATTGTAGCCATGGATGACATCCATATTGGCAGTCATGACAATGAGACGTGTAGTGATTATGTCTTAATCCAAGGTTCAAACTCTACGGCTACCAAATGGTGCAGAAATAAGACCGATATTTCTGGGATAGAGTTTCCCGGACAATCCCACGTAGACATTGGATTTCATGCGGCAAATTCTAGTAATTCAAGCTTCACATTAATTGTAACTCAATTTGAAGGTATCATAAGTTACTACAATATGATTTATATTTGTATATTAGTTGTTATAAATGGAAATTATATATATATTATAGCCCCGAGTTTTGGATATTGTTTCTCGAACAATAATACAAAATGCAGTTCACCTGACGGAAAACAATGTATTTCAAATGCATACCAATGCGATGGACACAGAAATTGTCCCGAAGGTGATGATGAAAATGGTTGCCCTCTAACCCCTACCACTACTATCACACCAACACATCACACGACGTCATCGGCAACACCTTCTACGATACCCTATACAACACACCAGACAACTTATCCGACATATGTACCCCCATATCCCATACCTACCCCAAAACCTCCTGGTCCGAGTGGTGGTCTTATAGCACTGTTAGTGATGGTCTCATTAATCGTGGTCTTAATTAGTGTCTTTGTTATCTTGAAGGGTCTTAAGAAACGACGAGATCATAGCGGATACTCTGTAATCAAAAATCCCTTATTTTAATTTGACAGTAAATACTGTAAGCAAAAAACGAGAGGTAGTCTTCAAACCCCATTTGACATCAATTCTTATTTTATACAACATATGTAAAGGTTTTATTTTATTAGAATAATGTCGTCAAGTGAACTAATTTCAGTGCTAATGAGATTAAAATAATTTTAATATAAATAATTTTATTAATATTTTATTTGATTATGTTAAGGGTACAGTTTAATTAATTACTTTAAAGTTTTATTATTAATGATGATACAATTCAATTACATTATTATGAATTTGTTTGAAAAATATAAGAAATTTTTTGTTACATTATTAGTAAACAATAATATGGTAGGCAAATAATCATATGCATATAAATTTTATAAATAAAAATCTGTAATCAGGGGAAAGTTATAAAAATATAATTCACAGTTCCAATTTTTCTAAAATAAAAAGTGTTTTAATTAGCTTAATTACTATCAATAAAATAATAAATATCATAAAGAGTTACAAACTGTAAATATCCGTAGAATGTGTCATTTAAAATTCATTTTCAATTATTTAATAAAAATTTAAATAAACTTTGGTGGAGTTATATGTACAATTGATTAATGATAACCTCCAATATAAATAGTAATAGAGATACCAAGTGTCCCCATAATAATAATGATAATATATTTTTAAATATCTCAACCAAGGTAAGTTTACGGAAAATTGTGGGTTCATTATGAAAGATTTTGTTAGATATGCCGTAAATATTTCTAACTTCATCTCTGTCATAGATTTTGTTTAAAAACATTTTATCCTGGTAATATAAACGAGCTTCAAAAATACGTTTAAACCTGATATAATTTATATAATAATAATAATAATAATGAGATTATTTTAAATATTTTATTTAAAATTATTAATTTAAGTTTACTACTCACATATAAATAAATTGTTTTGTATATTTGATCCCGGTGCGAACTATATAAAATTTATAATCATAAAAATATTTACTTTGACTAATAATAAATAAATTTTCATACGATTTATAAAGTAATTTAAAATTGTTGATAAATTCTGTTTTGGCAAGTACGATCATCTTGCCGTCAATAATTAGTTTAAAAGTGTCAGCCTTGTACATTAAATCAACATTTTGAATATTTTTTACATTTAAACTATTTTCTAGTAGCTTATGCTTGTTAAGTATAACATTTAATATATCATTATATTCGGATGTATAAAACTTAATCATTCTTATGTCAAGTGGTTTAGCCAGCACATGAATTTTATTATTATCTTTAATATTCTCTAATAAACTAATTATTGGCACATATTTTCTGTTAAAATACGTGTTGAGTAGACATCCGGCAAACGATTGGGTTATGATTAATGCACTCAATATCCAGATATAGACTACCATTTGGTTATACATTGGATTCTGTGTTGAGATTCTGTTCAATATATTTGACGATTGGTTTATTAAAGGTGTTAAAACTTCCATAAATAAATTGATCAGAGTGAGTTTAGTTTGATATAATACTTTTAAAATTATAGTTACAAAAATTGAAAATATAATTATATTTGCCCATATCTANAAATAAATTGATCAGAGTGAGTTTAGTTTGATATAATACTTTTAAAATTATAGTTACAAAAATTGAAAATATAATTATATTTGCCCATATCTATAGAAATATGAATTTATTAATGAAAGGGATTGGTAAAATTATGAAATGTACCTGGTAATCAAAGAGCTTAAAGAATATAAAGTAAGAATTATCTATTTTTAAACTTAAGCCACTTATGATTTCCATGAGATAAAAGTTTTCAGTGGCAACACCAGTGTAATTTCTGCTAAAATCCAAATAATTTGAGTAATATGGAAATATTAAAAAGTCATCCTATATTCAATAAATTAATTAATACAATATAAAAAAATAATTATAAAAAATTATATCATTTTTGTTCAAAAAATATATCAATGTATACTTACATGTGTTTTATATTTAACCATTGACGTAAATGCAATTACAATGTTTATATTACATGTGACATGTTCAATAATTGATAGCATACTTCCATATACCATTATTGGATGCTTTAATTTAAATAAAATTAATAATATCTTGATAGAATTTACACGAATATTCAAAATCTCACCGAAATGTATATAGCTGTAATATATTTATGTTCAAATGTGTGGCAATAAAAAAAATATTTATCCATGATCGCAATGGGATTCAAATTATATTCTGTAGAATTCATATTTATTAACATTGTTAGTATAGTATAGTTATTTTAAAAGATTTATTTAAATATATTTAATCAAAACCAGTATTTAATAATTATATTATATTATATTTTATAATACAGTATACAATTTATAGTTTATTAGATTAATATCGAAAAGCGGATTAATTATAGCAATAAATATATTAAATTAATTAGTCGTAAATTAATTTATTTAATATTATTAATTATCTTTTATGGTTATAGAGGATAATTAGATATTTTAATGCACTATTAATAATGTCGATACAATAATGATGAATATTTTGTTATCAATTAATTTTAAGTGCCATAATTACAAATAGTTTTATAATTAGTAAATGTTATACTAATTAGTATATTGTTATATAATTTAATTAATTGGTTTCTCTCACACTTAATATCATTATGATGTACTCACAAACAAATTATATAAGGTATGTTATTTTACAAATAAAAGTATTACAATTCAACTACAATTCAAATTGAAACATATAATTAATTTAATATAATAAATAGATTATATAAATAATTAGCTGCATTTAAACTAATATACAATAAATTATTTTATTTCAATTAATTAAGTGTTAGTAAAAATGATGATATAATTAATAAAATAAATTTTGTTTTTAATTATGTTAAATGAACTATAACTATATATTTGTAAAACATTTATATAAATATTACATTACTTACTTTAATTAAATAATATATTTAAAAACCCATAAATCATTTAGAAATCATAAACATATTTACTAATTAATTACAACTGGTTAAGATTTTATAAATATATTTGTAATAGTTGTAATAAAAACAATATTTAGCTATAAAGTTTCATAAATAATTTTTCAATTATTATAATTATTATTGAAATAAAATATCCACAAAATAACAATGAGAAAATATTTTTAAAAATTTCATGCAGATTAATAGAGTTGCAAATATTGACAACAGTATCAATATTTTCATTTGTTAATTTTAATTGTTTAGTTTTATACATATAGTTATCAAATAATATATGATATACCATATTGAAGTGATAGCGTAGTCCAGCCTCAACAATACGTTTATACCTATAATTTAAAAAGTTATGCATTTAAAATCTATTTATAATAAACAAAAATTACTTAATTTGCTCGTACATGTATAATAGTGAACCTGCTAGTTTGTGTCCAGTTTTCACGACATAATATTTATAATCACAAAAATATTTGGAAGTAATTGTGAATCTATTTTCATATGCTTTATATACTATTAACAAATCTTTAATATCTATATCTCTTAAAAGGAAAATAATTTTTCCTTTGATCATTGACTTAATAAGAGTTATGTCATTATAAATATCTTTCTTTTTGCTGATAATTCCGTATTCTTTTTCTAACAAGATAGTTTTATGCTTTATAATATTAAGCATACTTTCATAGTGTGAAGGAATTTTATACGATAGTATCAAATCAATATCAGCATATCTAGATAAAACTAACATGTTATTATTATTTACAACATCATCCAATGTATTAACTATTGGCATAGTTTTAATATTAATATACATATTTAATAAACATCCAGCAAATGCTTGGGTTATAACTAGTGTACATAATATCCAGATATAAACAACCATTTGTTCATATAATGGGTTCAGTGCTGACATTTTGTTTAATATTGTCGATGGTTGATTTATTAATAGTCCAAGCATTTCACCAACCACGTTCATTACATTAATCTCATTTTTGTTTAAAACCTTTATTATAAGTGATACCATAATTATAAATACAATCAGGTTAACCCATATCTATAGAAAAATCATATAGACTCAATTATTTGACATAATGAAAATTTTATATAAGATTACCGCTAAATCAAAAAGTTTAATAAAGTTAAAGTACGAATCATGTTTCACTGATTGTAGTCCACTGACTATTTGCAGTAAATAATAATTTTCAACCGGAACACCAGTATAATTATACTCTAACAACACTGATAATGCTGGATGAATTGGTGTCAGTCCCTAATAATAGTTAAATATACAATATATTATGTTAGGCAACAAATCTTAAGAACAATTTCATATTTATAGTAAATATCTAAAAAGTTATATCTATACAAACTTTGTATTGGTTTATTTGTAACTCTTAAAATATTAAAAACCTTTAGATTATTACTTATAATATGAAATTCTTCATTTGATTTGTTGCATCAAATATATTATGTAAACAGATAGTTTGATTAATTTACCTCGTATATTAAATTAACATCTGATGAATAAACAACAATCTTATGTAAAACACATGTAAGATATTTAATAATTGATATAACTTGACCAAAACCGTAACGTTGTGCCTATTATTAATTAAAATATAATAAATATGTCCTGGCTTTAAGAATTTGCATATAAAATTGGTATAACAATTATTACCTTACCTTGTTGAAAATTACTAAAATATTATCACTTGTATACTTGCTATTATTACAATGGTAAGCTATATTTTCTCGACATGCAATTAACGGCAATATACGATAATAAATTAAAGGTGGATCATTAATATTAAAGTAACTATATTCAGATATTTGATTCATTTTATCAAAAATGTCAATTTAAAATTTTATTTAAACCTCAATGTTGTTTAATTTGAATTTTAGATCCTATAATGAAACTCCACTATAGTAATCATTTTATGCAAGTCTAACATGAATTTTGTATTAAGTTGTAGTATTTTGATAATATCATATTATGCATAAATAATTAATGCAATTGAAAGTGTAATTTATTTCGAAATAATATTATGTAAGTTTAGTGATAATAAACAACATAGTAAAAGTTAATTGCTTTAATTTTATTTATAAATAATAATTTATAGTGGCAAAATCATATTGTAATATCTCCTAAAATAATTATTATCAATTATTGTAATATTAATTATTTTAAAAGCATTAATGATAATTAGTAATATAATTTTTTTGTCAACTATCAATTATAGCTAATTAGTAATATTCCATAATGATACATTAATGAAAATAACAATTGCCATATTTATGTATTTAATTAATTAATATTTTACATAATCAGTATTATATGCTACTCATATTATTATAATAATTAACTAATAACATTTCAATTATTTTGTAAGTATTTCATAGTTAATTAAATTTGTTATATAATTTAAATTTTAAAAAGCGAAAGCAATTTAGATCTGAATATTGTTAATTTAGAATATTTATGAAAGCTTAAATTAATTTTAATAAAATGAATTATTTTCTAACTATAATCTGTTTATATTTTTCATTTATTATATTTATAACTAAGATTTGTAATAATGTAATTATTATTGAGAGAAAATATCCTTAAAATAATAATAATAACGAGTTTTTAAATATGTTGTTTACGATTCTCTATCTCAATATTAATTAAATGATCAGTGACATTAACTCGTGTAATTTTAAGATAAGCTGGTTTATTATTTTTGTATCTATTATCATTTATATGTAAACCAGCCTTAAACAATCGCTTGAACCTAGTCTAATTTAAAAATAAATTTAAAAATTAATGAAATAAATATTTTATAAATTTATTATTTAATAGATATTTTGTTTTACTTACATTTAAATAGATTTTTAATTGTTTTTACGATTCGTTTATTAATAGTCAACATATCTAAATGACCCACCACCTTTATTATATTAATCTCATTCTTATTTAAATTTTTCATTATCAGCGACACTAAAATTGTGGACATAATAAGGTTAACCCATATCTATAATAAGATGCAAATTATATCAATAATGTAAATTATAATATATTTTTAAACATTAATTTAATTAGATATTGCGTTAGCTTGTTAAACGGTTTAGAATTAACATTTTTGTTAATGAATGTATCATGTCGTTCATGACATAATAGGCTTACCAAAATATTGAGAAAATATAATTATTCATTATATTGAATATTTCACAAAATAAAACTACAATTGACATAAAATAGCCACAACATAACAACCAAAAAATATTTTTAAATGCATCAGATAAATTTATTTTATGATGATTTTTAACAATACCAATCTCTTTAATAGTTTCCGTAATATTAGTATTTTTACTATATTTCTTAATGTTATCGATTATTAAATTAAAAGCCATATTATGATGATATATTAATCCGGCTTGAACAATATTTTTGTACCTAGTATTTAAATGTGTATTTTAGATAAAATTATATTGTAAAAAGGTAATTTTTATTTACTTACATATCGGTAATTTGAATTGATAGTTTATGCCCTTTTTTAACTAAAAAATAATCATAATCAAAAAAATAATAATTTCACCAAATTATATTAACATTGATCAATACCTTGACATTGTGTTTATAACAATTTTTAAAATAAAGTTTAAAATATTAATTTCAACAATGTCAATTATTTATTAGCTATGTAAAAATTAAATTAGTTCTAGAGTTTGAAGTTTAATACAAAAATTAAATATATAAAGTAATTAATTAATTATCTCAATTAAACTAATTTATTTTATATAATTGTTTTGTTGATAAATATTGAATTTCTAATTAATTAGGATTTCAGGCAAATTTATATTACGATAATGAATATATGGCATTAATTAAATTAAGTTATTGTTATAATTATAATATAGTTTTACTGATATATATACCAGATTCATATGAAAATCTTTTACATTGACAATGTTATACAGTACATTTTAATAATATTTTAATATTGTTTATAAGCGTTTTATAAAATATAGTCAGTTATTTTAAATAAATAAATAAATAATTGGTTATAAATATACATTTAACCATAATGAATAAAAATAGTAAATTTATTTATTATAATATAAATGAACCTATATACTCTAATATTGTTTTACCATTTATAAAACTTGACGATTCTTATATATATCATTGTAATTACAGTAATTATTCTAAAAATGATTTTGTAATTTTATTTATTGAGGTAAGAAAATATAATTTTATAATAGAAATAAGCAAACTATGAATTATATTATTAACATTATTTTAATTAACATTATTTATAATAATAGGGAAAAACATTTGGCGTAGGAATTGCATTGTCAATAATAAAATATCTAACTTGTAATCTACATCTAGTCCTATTGTTTACAACAAACCAGGCTTATAAATTAACCGTATGCTAATATATACGATATCAAATACTCAAAGCACATTTAATTGACTTTACTATTTATTTTTTAGTCATTAACACATATTTCACCAGGAACTCAATGGTTTTTGAAATATAATTTTTCCTTTGTACCATCTTTAAGTAACCATCGTGTTAATATAGTTTCGGGGTTAAAACTAATCAATTATAAATCATACTTTAATTTCATTAGCCTATTCGATTCTGTGGTAATAAACATATTTTTTTTATAATTAATACTAAAATTTTAAACAGATTTTTTTTGTAGATTTGGATAAACCTGATATTATTCTCAATACTAATATCAATATTAATAAAATTTGTATATAAACTCCAGAACAATTTATTTACTGTATTGTGTCAAGTGTTTGGACTTTTAATAAACCAATCGTCGGGTATATTAAACAGAATCTCAGCACAGAATCCAATGTATAACCAAATGGTAGTCTATATCTGGATATTGAGTGCATTAATCATATCTCAATCATTTGCCGGATGTCTACTCAACACGTATTCTCACAGAAAATATGTGCCAATAATTAATACCTTGGATGATATTATCGACAATAATAATAAAGATATGCTTGTTTTATGCAATCCAGAACAAATTCATTATATTAAATCATTAGATATATGTAGATATTATGAGAAAATTCTTAAAATTATTTTAGATAAAAATAGCCTTGGCCAAAAACGATTTGGAATAGATTTCTATTACGATAATGTTAATATTTTCAAAGCTTTGCTAAATGGAAAAATTATTTTACTAATACACGACTATTTGACAAGAAATATAAACTTAGTATTTAAGTATTTCCGACACAATTACCATGTTAGTAAATCAAAATATTTTTTTGATTATGATTATTTTTTAGTTAAAAAAGGGCATAAACTATCAATTCAAATTACCGATATGTAAGTAAATAAAAATTACCTTTTTACAATATAATTTTATCTAAAATACACATTTAAATACTAGGTACAAAAATATTGTTCAAGCCGGATTAATATATCATCATAATATGGCTTTTAATTTAGTTATCGATAATATTATAAAATATAATAAATATACTAATATTACGGAAACTATTAAAGGGATTGGTATTGTTAAAAATCATCATAAAATAAATTTATCTGATGCATTTAAAAATATTTTTTGGCTTTTATGTTGTGGCTATTTTATCTCAATTGTAGTTTTATTTTGTGAAATATTCAATATAATGAATAATAATATTTTCTTAATATTTTAGTAAGCCTATTATGTCATGAACGACATGTTACATTCCTTAACAAAATTTTAATTATAAACCATTCAACAAGCTAACATAATATTTTGTTAAATTAATGTTTAAAAATATATTAAAATTTACAATATTGGTAAATTTGCATCTTATTATAGATATGGGGTAACCTTATTATATCCACAATTTTAGTATCGCTGATAATCACAAATTTAAATAAGAAAGAGATTCATATAATAAAGGTCGTGGTTTAAATATTTTGACTATTAAAAATCTATTTAAATGTAAGTAAAACACAAAATCTCTATTAAATAATAAATTTATAAAATATTTATTTCATTATTTTGAATTTATTTTAAAAATAGACTAGGTTCAAACGATTGTTTGAGGCTGGTTTACATATACATTATAATATGTATGTAAAAATATTAAACCAGGGGTATCTTAAAATTACTTGAGTTAATTTAATTAATACACTAATCATTTAATTAATATTGAGATAGAGATAATATTAATATTGTAAACCAACAAATTTATCAACATATTTAAAAACTCGTTTTTATTATTATTTTATGGATATTTTCTCTCAATAATAATAACATTATTAGAAAACTAACAAGTAAGTTATAAATATAATAAATGAAAAATGTAAACAGATTGTATTTATAAAATAATTCATTTTCTTAAAATTAATTTAAGATTTAATACATATTCTAAATTAACAATATTATGATCTAAATTGCTTTCACTTTCTAAACTTAAATTATATAACTAAATTAATTAACTAAGAAATTATTACAAAATAAATGAAATGTTTTTAGTTACTTATTAAAATAATATGATTAGAATATTATACTGTTTATGTAAAATATTAATTAATTAAATACATAAATATGGCAATTGTTATTTCCATTAATGTATCATTATAGAATATTACTAATTAGCTATAATTGAGAGTTGATAAAAAAAATATTATTATTAATTATCATTAATGCTTTTAAAATAATTAATATTACAATAATTGATAATAATTATTTTAGGAGATATCACAATATGATTTTGCCACTATAAATTATTATTTATAAATAAAATTTAAGCAATTAATTTTTACTATGTTGTTTATTATCACTAAACTTACATAATATTATTTCGAAATAAATTACACTTTCAATTATATTAATTATTTATGCATAATATGATATTATCAAAATACTACAACTTAATATAAAATTCATGTTAGACTCGCATAAAATTATTACTATAGTGGAGTTTCATTATAGGATCTAAAATTCAAATTAAACAACATTGAGTTTTTAATATTTGAAATTGACATATTTGATAAAATGAATCAAATATCTGAATATAATTATTATAATATTAATGATCCACCATTAATGATTTATTATCGTATATTGCCGTTAATTTTATGTCGAGAAAATATAGCTTACCATTGTAATAATAGCAAACCTACAAGTGATAATATTTTAGTAATTTACAACAAGGTAAGATAATAATGGTTATACCAATTGTATATGCAAATTCTTAAAAGCCAGGACATATTTATTATATTTTAATAATAGGCAAGTCGTTTCGGCTTTGGTCAGGTTATATCAATTATTAAATATCTGACATGCATTTTACGTAAAATTGTTGTTTATTCATCAGATGTTAATTTAGTATACGAGGTAAATCAATCAAACTATATGTTTAAATAATATATGTGATGCAATAAATCTAATAAGTAATTTCATATTTTAAGTAAAAATCTAAAGGTTTGTAACATTTTAAGAGTTTACGAGTTTAAAAAATAGTTATATAGGCAAGTCGTTTCGGCTTTGGTCAGGTTATATCAATTATTAAATATCTGACATGCATTTTACGTAAAATTGTTGTTTATTCATCAGATGTTAATTTAGTATACGAGGTAAATCAATCAAACTAT
>CAJPVJ010003247.1:0-11335 GCA_905397405.1 Oppiella nova
CAATGAGGAGTTAAATAACACAAAAAAGTTTTAAAGGAGAAGTCTTCATGACTGTTGAGTGACTGTGAAGTCAGTGAAGCGAACCAACAGAAAGAAAGCATATCTTGTGGTGAATGCCAACAACGAGTCGACAGTGGAGTGCAGTTCGTGTTAACCACTGCAACACAACTGTTGGACTCACTGTTGGCTCATATCATACATTGTCTCAAACCAAGCATTTGTGTGTTTCTTGAAATTCATAAGTTATTTCACTTTTCATATTTGTATTAATAGTCAACTTTGTTTTGATGGTAACAATTATGTGATTGCTTTTGGTGTGGCTTACGATTAAGTGAACTGTCTTATTGTGATTTTGAATAATCAATTATTTGTGGCTAAATATTCACAAAAGAAAATATTGAACACTTCATAATGGGATGTATCGCGGGTTTAGTGAAACATTTGGTGTGTTTGCTAGCATTTTTCACCTGGGTATGTATCCATTGCATCCTAATATTTATTATAAACAATTTATTTGCTGTCAAAACAGTATTTCTTATGTTTGTTGACAATATATGAGAAGTTTTAAAAAACTAAATTAATGTGAAAATACATTCACCTCTTGTGGTATAGTATAGCGAACACTCATTTTATGCACTAATTCTTTCATTCAAATTAAGTCTAATGAAAGATTCGAAACTAAGACATTATGTTATCACTTATAATATAGTGTACTCACACACAAAGTTTATAATTACACAAAAGCAAACTTTAGCTCTGTTTATAAAACATTTAGTATAGGATTTCAGCTAAGAATTGAATATACTTTGTTTTAAATTTCAATTACTATATTATTGCTGATAATTTGATATTCAATATAATTAAAAGTGTCTATTCATTTACTATAGGTTATTAAAGTGCTTTCAAAGTTTAATACAGTATAGCGCTTCCGATATAAAAAACATTATCTTTTGACATATAAATATTTTGTAAATTAAGATTTTTACAGTAAAATAAGTTTTCATAAATTTCTTATACCTGTAAATAAATTACCATTTCAAAATTTAATTCACAAATGAACAAAGCAATATTGAAACCTAAATATAAAGTTGAGCTTAATTTGGTGCAAAATTGGTGCGAAATCACGAATTAGTGCAACAGTTATAGTGACTAACAGTATAAGTCTGTATAAATGTCTTGACATTTTGATTTCTAAGCTTTGATTCTGTAATACAATAGTGAATATTATATCACATGAGTGTGTGTTTCAAATATTAATGTGTTTTCGTTTGAAATCGAGACAAATATTTTGTAAATCATATCCTAAAGTCGATTCTATTGAATATACTTTGTTTTAAATTTCAATTACTATATTATTGCTGATAATTTGATATTCAATGTAATTAAAACTGTCTATTCATTTACTATAAGTTATTAAAATGCTTTCAAAGTTTAATACAGTATAGCGCTTCCGATATAAAAACATTATCTTTTGACATATTAAGATTATTTTGTAAATTAAGATTTTTACAGTAAAATAAGTTTTTCATAAATTTCTTATACCTGTAAATAAATTACCATTTCAAAATATAATTCACAAATGAATAAAGCAATATTGAAACCTAAATATAAAGTTGAGCTTAATTTGGTGCAAAATTGGTGCGAAATCACGAATTAGTGCAACAGTTATAGTGACTAACAGTATAAGTCTGTATAAATGTCTTGACATTTTGTTTGAGTTCATATTTGGATTTCCTTTGTATTTGTATTTCAATTTAATTATATATAATAATCAATTAGTTGTAAAATAGAAATCAATTGATACAAAATGTGTTATTTTCCAGTTACCGTATGTTATAAATTTGAAATTTCAATTTCCTTTCAAAGTTCAGTAAATTTGTGGGACAAAGTTAAGGTCAATATAAATAACTGTATTATGGTTAATAACTCAAGAATGTTTGTTTTAAGTGTTAACATTTGTGTATATCCTGTAAAATTGCTATATTATTAATTTTTATTTATGACATTTTATAACTTTAGCTAAAAACTATTACATGATATTTGAATTTTATAATTATAAATTGATGATCAGTTAAGACAAACATTTTCAAAATATTGGTTTTCAATAAAGTGATAACAAAAAAGAAAGTAATGAATTGGTGTTTAGGAAATCCTTCGCAAACACTTTGACTTCCGATTTCACACAATATTGAGAACAATAGTTAGTAAATGGGAGTTATGTATGAAGTCTATACTATCCCATAGACTCACGGGTAGACCAAAACAGTCCTGTTTTTGTCAATTATTGGATTGAATTGAATTATATGAGGAAATGGTAATGAATTGTATTCATACTGGTAATCTAATATAATGTAAGCGTCGATTCAGACATTATTCTCGTTGAGCGTTGACTTCCTTTATAAATAGATTTCAAACTTTTTAGTCTCAAACAACATATCCGTCACAAACAAAATAAACAAAGAAATAAAATTTCATTATTGCCTATAGGAGGGAGAATAGTCATTACTTTTTTGGAAAAAAGTTTAAAGTTTTTTTTTATTTAACAACTTATGGATCAGTTTTCTATTAGTGCATAAATATAGACCACGAAAAGAGTTCATTAAATGAAAAAGTCATAAAATTGAGTGTAAATGTTGTCCACCGGGTACACAAATATAAATCTCACAGATATTTGACCCGATTATCCAATTGAGAGAAGCATTTCTGTGACAAACGATACTAAATGATAGTAAATACAAGAATTTTGAGGGCTTCTTGTTCTCATAAATGGGATGACAGTGTGTGTGAGGGCTCGCCATATATTACCTAAATTAAGACTTTCATTGTTTTCAATTAAGAATAAACATATGAATGAAGCAAATCTTAATAATATATGTTTTATTTGATTATATTTGGTAAACAGCTCACAGGCAGTATAATAATCGCGTACACTTTGTGGGCTTTGGGCACATCAGCCAACATGAAAAGGCTGTTTAGCGGCACTTTAGTGAGTCTTGAAAATGTTTTATTTGACAGATACTGACAACTAGAATATTTAATATTTAACCCATTATATAACCCTTATATAACCCTTATATAACCCTTATATAACCCTTATTTACTATAGCCGCTGACTTATGTTGGACTTGGATTAGGAACTCTACTTTTCCTCAATGGTATAACAAATTTATTTTATTGTTAATATACTGTAATAAATAATTGATTCGTTAGGTAATAACATTAAACACATTGTCTTTTTATTTGAAAGGGCTGTTAGGGTGGATGGGCTCATACAAGCGAGGAGGCTGTATGCTTAAAATGGTAATACTGTATATAGAATATGAATAATTACTATTAAGTTATTATATATATTGTAATTTATAAACTATTTTATCCAAATTAAAATCAAACTTTACTCGTCTTTATTATAGTTATTAACGCCTAAAATGTTATTTATTATAATTACCTATGCTTATTTTTGTAAATTTTAATTTAAAAATATTTTTCAGTTTCCTTTCCATCAAACTCATGGCTAATAATTAAAAATTATATTAATTATCAATAATAGTCACAAAATTAGGGCAATCATTAACTTTTATTTATCTTTATAGATAATATTTAATAAAGCAATCATTGGATTGATTTTAATAATGTCCCCTTTTCATGTTAATTAAAATTTAAATGGTTTATAATGCAATTTTTAAAATATTATTTTTTCTTTTAATAGTTTTTATTTCTCTGTGTTATGACGATTGCCGCAGAAATTGGAGGAATCATATCATTAAGTATACTGAAGACCAAAGTTTCTGATATTGTAGAGCAGGGATGGGATGAAGTGAATCAAAGGACTAGAAATATAATTCAAGAACAGGTTTACATTAATTGATTTATGAGTACATTTTCAGTGAATAACCACAATATGTCTTTGCATTCAATGAATGGTATGTTCAAACAGTTCCAATGCTGTGGTATCGCAGGTCTGAGTGAATTCGCCTCTAAATTGGATCCAATAGACGAAAGTTGTTATCGAATTGAATACATCCGTAACGGCACGGGAACTGATGCCCAGATCACTCCCATTCGCGAACCAAATCGAGTCAGTCTTATACTATATTCATAAATATAAATATTTATTATAAATGTAATGAATTCATTGAATTATTGTTTGAATAGATTGGCTGCAAAGACAAATTAGTTGACTGGATATTTACTCATAAAATGGTATGGATTTCATCGTTCGGTGGATTTCTCTTATTTCAAGTAAGACTGCATTTCGGAGACAATTATATTGGCCTTCGGTTTAACATTTTATTGTATTTCAAATTTCCTTTTTTAAAATAGGTTTTCACTGTTTTATTATCTGTTTCCGCAATTAATCACTTAAAAGTTCGGAGTTCTTCGATGGAGTCCTTGGATGAACACCAGACCATCACTTATATGTAATACAATTTCATAACTTTATAATTAATTTNAGGTTTTCACTGTTTTATTATCTGTTTCCGCAATTAATCACTTAAAAGTTCGGAGTTCTTCGATGGAGTCCTTGGATGAACACCAGACCATCACTTATATGTAATACAATTTCATAACTTTATAATTCATTTTAATTCTCCAAGAAAACAGTGGATTCGTTTGAGCGGAGCTCTCATTCGTATATAAAGTATTTTTTGTGCCATTAATTGTTGTAATTATTATTTAAATTATGTTGAAATGAATGCACACGTATTGTACAGTATAGCACTCGCTGAAGTTAAGTGAATTCATTACACACTAATTCAACCAAAGTTTTTATACATTTGTATAATTTATAAAGAATTTTGAAGTTTTTCTATATTTTATAAATTTAAATATAATATATAATTATAATATTTTGAGTGACCATTCTATAAAAACAAATAAAATCAAAATCTATTCGTAAATATTAATAATATTCAATATTTATTTTTTAAACAATCAACTATTAATACAGTGTTTTGCAAACATTACAATTGACAATAAATTCTCAGTTTTTAATGTCATTATTATTACTGAATTTATTCATATAATGACGTGAATCACACGTCGACCGCATTTAAAGATAATATTTAAATTTCATTCATTAAGTCAAATATACGGCACAATTGAAACATTTCTTAACAATAAGTTTGATATAATGGAAGACATTTAGAGTTTTACTTTTTCTTAAAAGCCATTATTAATAATAACATATTTTCATAGAATTTTAATGTAAAAACAAGTTATACTAAAGATGTTTAACAAAAATCTCTTTGAAAGTTATAACAAAAGTATAAATTATAATATCTTTCGTTAATTAATTTGAAACAAACATAAAAAAGGGTGCAAACAATATCTGCACCCAAAGGTTGATACCATTATAAAAGATAATATATTCACACCTACTATTGGATAGGCTTTCGACTCAATTCAACAATTATTCATTAAATATATCATTACTTTTTAGTCGATATATAATTAGTGATTTTGTTTAAATAATTCTTGAATTTCGACAATTAAATGATTTCATAAATAAATAATTTAATAATAAAATTAATACCAGTATTTATCTGTCATTTGACATAAATGTTGAAATACTATTAGATGTGACAATATTTGGGTCACAATTAGTTGTACTTTACTTTATATGGAAATGTGATATATTTAGGAAAACAATTGAATTCCTTTCGCTAAATAATGTCATAATTGATACTTATTTAATAACAACACAAATCGGTAATTAAATAAAAAATTTAAAAAATATAAATAAATGTGATGTCTGAGTTTTGGCGCTAATATTCATTACTAGTAAATCTAATGATAAATTATTTAATGTTATAAACTGTTTGTTCAAATCAATGAAAGATTGCTAACAACGCAATGAATGTGTATTTGTCTGGTGAACACATCCTTAAGATTAGTATTTAAGAGTTTATGTTATAATTGATATGTTATTATATTGATATCATAAGCTATTGAATATAATGATTTCATTGGTTATATGATATAACTTATATCTATAGATTAATAGAGATATAGAATTTTATATCATTCTTAAGGCAGATATACCTTAAAGTAAATGATTTACAAATTGATAATATCTTTATGGAAGACAACGTTATCGCCGGAAATCTTTGAAAGCAATGTAGAGAATTGGCACAAAATTAACAAGTTCATTTTTAGATTGAAATTGTTGAAAATAATTCATTTTGGTTTCCAAACACAACAAATGGTTTCAAAATAAAAAGTCTTTCTAAATGATGAATAGTACTTGAAGTGTGTATTTGTGAAAGTTTGCTAAATAATTACACAATTATTGATTGCATTTCGTGTCGACTTATCCCTGAAGTGGATGTGGACCGGGATATGGTAGCGGAATATGATAGGCGTCTATTAACGCGGATAAGCTGGTGAATATGCCTATTATACCACAAAAGACACCGATGCAGATGATGAACACTTCCCAAGTGATTGTATTGAATTCCATTGTATTCCACTTGAGTTTCATATGGAAAACACACGGCCAGACAAACGACAACATGGTTCCCGTGAAACTACCGATCAGTCCCATCAACAGAGCGAAGTGAGGGATCGAGACTAACGGAACAATAGGTTTAGGCATTCATTCATTCATATTGATCACAGAATCACAGAATATTCGTCACTTACTGGCCATAAACATAGTGAAGAGCACAAGCATTACTCTTAGAGCGACGGCCCATACTCTTAGGTCGTTATCTCTGGCCCAACACGTGGGGAAGGGTTGTATGCCTTCTCCATCTGGTCGTTGATCTGTTGGTTTTCCGCGAAAAAATGCCGACTCTATGAGACTTGCGGCCGCGTAATAGGGAAGAGGGTATGCGAGCAGTGCTTTGATTACAAGCGTTAAATTGACCAAATCTTTGAATCCTCTTGTCGGCAAATTGTTTGTTATCACTTCTTGGGTCTCGTCTCCAAATGTCATAAATCCTATGTACGCGAACAGCCCCTAAACATTTCAAATACATTTTAATAGATAGATCCCAAAACTTTGCAGATAATCCAGGTTAAAGTATATAACAAACCCCGGAACTATACAACATACAACAAACTATTCTCAATTTGATACATATTTAAGAAATAAATTAGTATTCAAACTATACTTTAAAAGCTGCGGCGGCGATATGACTCCAGTCGAGCATACAGTCAAATCTGGAGGGATCTCTCATATTACCCTCCAATCCCGGCAGAAATATTTGTGATGTATAGCTAAACACAACAATTCCCAACATTATTGGGAATGTCTGTACATCCAGACGAAAGGTGACCTAAATGTTTGTAATAATTATAATAAGTAACAATAATATAGATTTAATATAAATGTTATTTGGACATACCTTAGACCACTGCCAGTCACCGATTTGAATAAAACAATAGCCGAATATAATGATATTGATTATAATATGAGTGACTGTACACCAAAAGCTGTATTAAAAATTGCGATTAGTTTTATGAATATAATTGTTAACCAATTGATAAAATACCTGAGAGTGGAGACAATCCTGAGGTCAGTAATGAAAGCGCAGGGAAGCAGAAGCATAGTGCAGACCATCATCCATGAGCGCTGGTCTATAATCCCGTCTGGAAAGGAGCCGATCAGTAGATCTCCGCAAAGAACCACATATAGGATGCAAGTCATGAGAAGTTCGATGATCTGTGCCGTGTTTACTAACTTTCCGCCGTATTTCTCGCCCAAACACTCCTGAGCTATACCTACGTAACTATCTCTCACTCTCCTTATTTCACCTCTCTCGTTTTGTTCGTATAGACAGTCGACCAATATTTTGCCGGTATAACAGCATATGTATGCCACAAATACCAGGGCACCCACGCCCCAATAACCTCCGTGTAAAACTGCATATGGAAGCGACACAATGAACATTCCCTAAAAAGAGATAAAATTTTCAAATTGTGAGTAAACTATAAACTATTAGTTGATTAGTTGTAGGTATACTTGTATAGCATTGGTTACGTTCCAACCGGCCTGCCATTCAGATAACTTAGCCCCCGGTTTACCCATTTCGCCGCCAAATTCACCCATCCCTTCGTTATTAACCATTCCATTCATTTTCCCCTCGTATTCATCCATTTCGCTGTATTCGCCGTAACCCTCTGGGGGTGCCGTCTGACCATCGGGTCTTTCGAAGCTCCTGAAGGACGCCATTTCATGATCTCCTCGAGAGTGTCCGTGTCTATTGAAGTGCACTTGTTCTCCACCCTCTGTGCAAGAGGCGGGCAAATGGCTCTGCACTTTGTCGTGGATGGTGTGCCACACATCCATCAGTTGTCCCAACTTTTGCTCCATTTTTTTGTTCGTTATTTAATGCAATATAAAAGTAAAACAAATTTTAAGCCAATTATTTTACAAGAATATTCCGGTTCTCTTCAACTGTTTTATTGCTGTTTGGTTTAGGGTTCAGATTATCACAACTTCATTAATATTTAGCCGAATTGGAAGACAAATATTTGTAAGAATAATAATATTTAGCCGAAGAATCTCATGGAAGACGTTAAAGACTTGGAAGACTTGATAACTTTTGAGATAATATCGACTCAAATATCACATTTTCTATATTATATGGAAGACTTGGTTACGAAGTCAACGATTCTTTTAGCACTCTTATCAACAGTACATATGGCTATTGATTAATCATTTATATATTAAGGCCATTCATTGTCTCTATTTATAACAATTTTCTTATTCAGCAATAATTTTTAATAGTTTTTAATTTAAATCAAAAAAGATCTTCTCATTAAATATAAATAAAACAAATATTTAGACTTAAATGAAGAATCATTTGTAGTGTTTGATGCCATAGTCGAGTGCTTCATATTAGAGTTGGACTTCAAATGAGATGAATTCAAGAAATAAAAATCAGTAATAATTGCAACACAAGAAACACATAATTCCATAACTATTCTAATATCATGAAAACAGTATTAATTAAATTATTATTAAGATTACAATCAATGTAAATATAATGATAAACAAGTTTTTATAAACAAATTAAGATTTAATGATACAGAAAATTTTGCTGAATATTTTGTCCAAATAATAATATTTTGCACAATTTTCTAATTAATTTGATAGCAATTTTTTGGCATAATTGGACACAATTTTATTAAATTTCACATCAAATCAAATGAATAGCATTGAGAACACTATATTAGATGTGATGGAGAGTGAGAGCGCATGTGCTGTGGAGGAGACTCTATGTCATGGGAAGTATTATTCCGGAGATAATGGCTTTTCTATATAAATGGCATCACTTTTAAACCTCTCTCTCTCTCTCTCTCTCTCTCTCTCTCTCAAGTTTACAATAAACTTCTCTCACAACTGATTATTTTAAACTATAGTACAGTGAACTCAAAATTGCAGCAATTTATCTGTACTTATAAATTAAATAAATATTTCATTCAATTGTTTAACCCTTTTTAAACTTTTCAGTATTTGTTTTATAAGAAACTTCAATTCAATGATTAGAATTCAATATAAAATAACTATTCAATGATATTAAAGAGAATTATTGTCAATGACATACATTATCTTAAATGACAAGCAATTAGACACATAAGAGTGAAAAATAGAGTTTTATTGAGAATTAAAATAACTTCATATTTGTTTGGTTGGCAATTGAGATATACTTTGAACACTCTTTAGATTGTAAATGATATGATCATAGACTCTGACTGTTTGGATGTACATTACCACTAGACTATGGTTTTGACATTTTTGATCCACTTGTGGGTCAGTACGGTCTCCATCTTGAGTCTGTCCTTAACTATGGGCTCTAATAACTTAGAGATGAGGTCTTTGCAGTCGCTGTGAATCTGTTTTTGGTCGTCGAGTTTGTACTTCTTCTTGAGTTGTCTGCTGCGGATGTGACGGGTATTGAAAGGCAATCGGTTGGTGGCCATGACGTAGAGGACGATCCCCATCGACCAGTTGTCACTTAACATGGCGTCGAAGGGATCTCCGCTCAAGAGCTCGGGTGAGGCGTAACCAATGGTTCCGCACTGAGTCATAGTCAGCAGTCGTCTACCGGTGCTGTTGTCATAACAGGTCCGCGCGAATCCAAAGTCTGTCAGTTTGGCCACAGTTTTGGTACCGTTTAACAGAATGTTCTCACATTTGATATCCCGGTGCGCGAAACCGGAGGTATGGATAAAATGGAGCGCTTCGCAGACCTGTCTGAAGAGGACCCGCGCCTTCTTGTCGGGCATAAACTCTTTGGCCTTTCGGTAGTCATTGATGACATCCAAGAGATCCCCGCCCTCTGCCAACTCCAACACCACAAACATGCGATTATTCACCAAAAAGATGTCATACATTCTTGGGATGAATGGGTGATTGAGATGTGACAGAGCGTAGAGCTCTCGCGGAAGGAATTTGAGGCGATAGTCTTCGGACACCTTCGCGCAGTCAATCACTTTGACGGCACACCGGCTGTTGTCCGCACTGGCGCGAGCCTTAAATACCGTGGCATAGGCTCCACAACTCAACGACCGGTCGTCCACTTTATAGCCCTTCCGCGTCAATACTTTCAACTCTTTTGGATTCAAAGTGAATGTCTTCTCAGAAGTCATGTCTCTCTCAGCAACCGATCTCTTCTTGAGTATAAACTCTAATAAACCGAAAAGTTTTCAACTTTTCAACTATTGTTGAAAAACGAGACTCCAATCGTAATATTTGGCGTTTTTCATGGATTTCATGGTTAGGTCTCGAGATTACAGAATAATTGAAAATTTGAATTTCAAATTCAAATGATTTTATAATAAGGAGTGAATAGTAAAAGAGACACAGATTTGCAATCAAAACTGTAAAGCATTCAATAAAAAGCATATTTGAATGATAATAAGACTATGATTTATCGTACAGTTTGTATGCAATTCTTATAGAAATCTATGCCTTTTATACCATTTCTCGCGAATATACGGTTTGACTGAACGCTTCAATCATTCGATTCGTTACACAAGTCATCGAAGTCTTCACAACTGTTCACACAATGAGTTCCCAATCAATGGACAGGTCTTGTGATGCACTCCAGGAGTATAACCGCGAAGACTATCGCAAGGAAGACGAAGAGTGTGGAGAAACGGTTCCCGATGTGAGTCGAGAAGAGGGTCGGGACGACAGCCACGGGTCGGACGACCAGCACATCGAAGGTCTCGTCAAATGCGATGCCTTTCTTCGCGCCCATGACTCGGAGGACGAAGAGAGCGATTCGGACGACAAGACTGAGAGTCACTCGAAGGAGGAAGAGGTGCACGGATTGAGTGATCGCCAGAATCTGAATGTGAAGACTGTGTCGAAGTCAACACC
>CAJPVJ010003249.1:0-11333 GCA_905397405.1 Oppiella nova
CCCCCCCATTTATTATTACATTGAACAATGCACTAATAAGGTATTACTAATACCTGTAGTAATTGCTATTAATAAAATATTTTGTTAATGTATGATGGTCAACACTAAATTACTTATTTTTTGTGTCGTCCCTTAAATATTGTATCATTTGTATTGCATTTTATATATAATTTTAATGCAAAATGCAATAAAAATGTTACAAACTTTTCAGGGGCTACCATAAAGCTTAATGAAACATGATTTACTAAAGTAAATTAATGCTATAAATTTTATTGAAATTATTAAATTTGACTTTTTTACATAATGAATGACCCATAAGAGACCATTCAATAAGTACGTACGCGAAAATTTGTCTAAAAATTGACACCCTTCCCCTACTTAATCTCATCGAGCATAGGACTTTAACATTGTGTACCCAAGCCTTGGCTGACCCTCTCCCCCATCAGTGCGTACGTACTTATTGAATGGCCTGATAAACAAAAACGAAGCATAATGAACATTAACCTTGACTAAACTACTTGGTGTTACCAGCCATTTTACAGGTACAGTACCGGTGCTCAATATCGTGGACCCGGACTTGATCAAGGACATTTGGGTGAAAGACTTTTCCCAGTTTCCCGACCGATCGAAGGTATGGATATCCAGCAATCACGTCACCTCCCGTTCCCTAAACCACGTGTCCGGCGAGGACTGGAAACGGGTGCGCTCTATAGTGTCGCCCGTTTTCACGTCCGGCAAAATGCGTCAAATGTCACCGAAAATCGGCGCGTGTTTGACGGACCTCTGCGCCCATATTGACACCATAGCGGCCACGGGTCAGCCCCTGGACGCCTGGGACGTGTGCGGGCGGTTCGTGTTGGACATCATCGCCCGTAACGTGTTTGGCGCCAAAATCGACGCCTACCTGTCCACTGACAACCCGTTTGTGGTGTTCGCTAACGAAAAGTTTAACCTAACGCTTAAAAAGGAAATGAGCAGGCTACTATTGCCTAAATTCATGCAAAAATGGCTGAATGTGTCGAATAAGGTTTCGGATCAGTTTTTCTTAGACACCGTCCGACAGATTATTGGCGATAGACGACAGAAACCTAATGAGAAAAATGTGGACTTAATTCAACTGCTTATGGACGCAGATATTGGGGACCGGGAGGGACAGGCAGATGAAAGAGATAATAATAATCATCAACAAAATAGAGGTATTTAAAAATCTATAATTTTAAAAATCTGTAGATCTACTTGGTAAGTTTTAATCCGGTATAATATGAAATCCATTTATACAAAATCCGGTTAATTCTCGTTTAACCACTCCTGTAATATGTCTGTGCATTATTGTTTAGCACTTGCAAAAATACATTAGAACCTAGTTCAAATAAAAATTTTGTATAAATACATCAAATTATAAATCAAGGTTGTTATTAAAATTAATTACCCTAAGAATTTTTAATATTAATAGTGAATTAATACATATTATTTTCTCATACTTGGAATATTAATACTGAATTTAAGTTGCTGAAAATTGTCGGTAAAAATTATAAGTGTTAAGATTAATTAACCTGTTAAAATAAGTGTAATTTATTTTAGTTTTAGCAAAAAAATTTTAAAAATATATATAATTTTGCAAATCTTTAGGCGATGAGGAGGTGGGCGCCGATCGTAAGGCCTACGACATAAACGTTGCTAACAAACGGCTAACGGAAGACGAGATCATAGCTCAGGGATATATCTTTTTCATCGGAGGATACCTCGAAACGGCGTCAGCCCTGGCCTTCTCGGCCTACGAGATGGCCTGCAATCCGACGGCTCAACAGCGACTGCTCGACGAGATCGAGGGCGCGGGCGTCGACGCCCCGGACGGTGACCTACCATACGACGCGTTGGCACGACTGCCATATTTGGCAGCATTTTTATCGGAGGTTCAGCGCCGACACTCAAACACCCAACCCATGGCCAGAGTTGCTGCCAGTGACTACCGGTTAGGCGATACCGGGATCACCATAAAGGCCGGGCAGCAGATAGAGGTGCCCAACTACGCCTTACATTATTCGGACCAGTACTATGAGCACCCGTACCAGTTTGATCCTGACCGTTTTATGCCAGAAAATAAGCATAAGATTAAACCCTACGCATACCTGCCCTTTGGCGCCGGTCCTCGTAATTGCATTGGTATGAGGTTTGCGTTATTGATTGTTAAGCTAGCGTTGGCTCACATGGTTAAGCGCTACCGATTCTACCGGTGCCCGCAAACGGACGTTCCCGTACAGTATAAGCCGTTTATTCACATGATTTCACCGAAACGTGTTGTCGTAGGTATCGATAGACGAGTGAAATAATTAAATTAAATACTTCTTACAAACAGTTAATATTAAATGATGTTGATAATTTGAATACTTATATTTTATATTATATTCAAGATAAACAATATAGCTGTAATAAATATTGTTGCTAGATTATTAGTTTTATCATTGATTAAGATTACCATACCAGTGTTACATTAAATAATTTTATTTTAATAGAAGTATTGTAGATAAAATTCATATTTGATTACACTATAAAATAATATATAACAATTTAATATTTAATTCAATTTTCTCAATAAATAATAAAAATTAGTTAAAAAGTTGAATTTTAAACCTCATTTTTTTGAAAAATTATGCTTTTCTCAATAGATAAAAAAACCACAATAAAGATAAGTTAATGTATAAGTTAAGATAAAGATACAGTTAATGTATGAAAAATAATCAATTTTGAAAAATCGACTTCGACTTAAAATTTTTTCTTATATAAATGGTCAGGTGGAATTGTGAAATATGTAATGTCGATGTGGACAAATCTCAAAAGGCAAGACACTTTAAAACTAAAAAACATGAAAATAATTGAAACCCTGATGAAACTATAGCAGATAATTGACCAATTGATGCTATTGAAGAAACTACTAAGAAAAGAAAAAAGAAAAGACTTCAAAATAAAAGAATTAATATATTTTTAATTGATAAAATATTTGTAACTAAAAATATATTTTGGCACAAACTTGGCACATTTATTTATCAACTAGATTAAAACTTATTGATTTCAATATTAAGGAAAATTTAACGAAAATTGTGATTAACTATGAGAATGGATTACAATTAGAACTGATAATATTGCAATGTAACTTATATCCTTAATGTCCGCAAAGTCCTTAATATTGAAATCAATAAGTTTTAATCTAGTTGATAAATAAATGTGCCAAGTTTGTGCCAAAATATATTTTTAGTTACAAATATTTTATCAAATTTTGTTCTAATAATAATAACCTAAAAATGATATATCAAAAATATCTATAGAGCTTTTGAAAAAGTAGGAGACATGGAAACGACCTTGATTAGGCTTGTCAAAGCTAGACATCTGTTTTCATTTACTACATATTTAGACCTACGGGTAATCCTTTAAAATGGGAAACTTTTATAAAACTTTCTAATCATTAAAATTGCGCGGGTGTACGATTTATTGAGTTAAAGGGTTGTTCAAATGTTTGTATACATGTATGTTTTTATATTGTGTGCCCCTTTTGAAAAAATGGACTGTATGTTTTATTTCTTTTGCTGTCTCCTACATTTTCAAAAGCTCTGTAGACATTCATCAGTCTTTTGATAGATTAGGGATTAGGGTTGGGTATTGGCTATTGATAGTACAGAGCGAGGATTAATTCCGCGGATAGAGAAATAGCCATAATTATAAACTTTTAAGTTGATAAGATTTTAAACAAATATTAACACTTGCATAAAACAAAAGCATTACCCCTCAATTTGATATTTTAATCATTCACTATCAATTAATGTGTGTATATAGTGATAATATTTTGTATTGAAAAGGCTTGTAGAACATTTTGTGTATCCGCGGACTTTTTGTACAAAACTCTGCACTGATATAATTGCTATGCATTGCACAAACATAAGTATCTAACAATTAGCTTATTATATTTTAAACATAATATATTGTATGTAACTTTCTCACATTTTTTTATCAATATATAGAAAAATATATTTAGTGAATATCAGGTTCTTAATAAAATGTAAAAGTTTTACAAAAGTATGCGTAAGTCAAATCTCAAGTGATATATACCTAATACGTAATGAAATGATAAATAGTTTTACAATAAGTCAATTGTTTTGACAACCGGTATATAAGCGCAAAAATTTTCTTAAGAATTGCTATTATTCTGGTGCTATTTTGAAAATTATTTAAAATATAATTTCAAATATAATTTGCAAAATATATATTTTACAAATTTTTTAAATTTAAAAATAACATCAGTATTTAAAAAAAGTAAGTTAACTGCTATTCATTTAAATATTTATATGAATTAAATAAAAAATTTATGAAAATAGATACTACGAAAATTGTAGCCAAATGATATATATTAAAATAAATGTGTATTATTTATAAAATTAAAATTCTTATTTACGGATTAATTAATATAAATTATTTAAACATACGCGTTAAAAAAATTATTTTTAATATTTTAAAATTAAAATTAATATTATTAATTTATTGTAATATTAGATGCCTGGCGACGGTAACCGCTTGTCCAACACATTCCTGTTTAGTTCCGAATCGGTCGGTGAGGGACATCCAGGTATGTCATTGTTGAAAAATATATTCATTATAATCATTTACTCTCGCAATATATTATAATACCATATAAATTTTAATGAAAATTTATATCAATAATTAAAATATACTTACATATAATATATTAATATTTACAGCTAATTTGATTAATAAATCTTGTAAACATATAAATTGTATTAAATTAAAAATTAATTATTTTTTCATAATTAAATGAAGATAAAATATGTGATCAATTGAGTGATGCCATACTCGATGCACATCTGAAACAAGACTCCAACTCACGGGTCGCCGTCGAGACGGCCACCAAATCGGATAAGATTATAGTGTTCGGAGAGGTCTCAGGCAATGCTAAAGTAGATGTTGAGGCTGTCGTTAGAGAAACCATTAAACAAATCGGTTATGACGACCAAAATATAGGTATAAAATCACAATTACAAAGTTACTTATAATAGCACATTTTTATTATTAAATTTCAATATAAAATTTAATTTAACTTAAAACATTTTATTATTAAATTTACTTTATTTTATTTAATATAAATAAAACTATGAATATGACCAAACGAGTCCCCAATTCAAATTACAATATTATAATTATTTTATTCATTAATACATTGATAATAATATTATTAATAATATATTTAATATTTTTAATATTAGGTTTAGATTATCGTACGTGTAATATAGACATAATATTGGACAAACACGATGATGCAATATCAACGTTTTGTGACTTGAATCGATCCCTTGAGGATATCGGTGCCGGAGATCAGGGACTGATGTTTGGTTACGCCACCGATGAGACCGAAGAATATATGCCATTAACAGTGGTTTTGTCGCATAAACTGAATGAAAAGTTGAGTGAATTACGCCGTAACGGGACATTCCCGTGGGCCAGACCTGACACTAAGACTCAGGTGACGTGTGAGTACTACGACGACAATGGAAGAGTTATACCGACGAGAGTGCACACAGTTTTAATCAGTACTCAGCACTCGGAGGACATATCATTGGAGGAATTACGCAAAGAGGTACGAGAGAAAGTCATATTTCAGGTCATTCCTCGTCAATATTTGGACGACAAGACAATATACCACATCAACCCGTGCGGCCCTTTCATTGTTGGCGGACCAGCCATTGATGCCGGACTTACTGGACGTAAAATAATTGTCGATACTTACGGCGGTTGGGGCGGTCACGGAGGCGGTGCCTTCTCTGGTAAAGATCCGACAAAAGTGGACCGATCGGGAGCATATGCGGCCCGTTGGGTGGCCAAGTCATTGGTACACTCGGGTCTATGTAAGAGATGTCTCGTTCAGGTCAGTCATTAAAAATGTTAAATGTAACTAGATTAAATCCAATATATTCATTTAATATATAACTATACAATATATTACTTTTATTGGTCAAATATGAATGAATAATACAATATGATGTCGTTTCTTATAAATGTAGTTTAATTTATTATATTTTAAAATACTAAAATATTAAAGTTTTACAAATATATTTCTAAAATATAGGTATCCTATGCTATTGGTATCGCAGAGCCCCTATCGATATCAGTGTTTGATTTTGGGACATCCAGTAAAACCCAACAGGAATTGGTTGAAATCGTTAAGAAAAATTTCGACCTCAGACCCGGATTTATTATTAGGTAAATAAAGCTTTTAAATTGTATAAGCAAATTAATTTATTAAATATTTCATTGATATTTTTCAGGGACCTGGAGCTAACTAAGCCTATATATCAAAGTACCAGTTATTACGGTCATTTCGGTCGTAAAGGTTTCACTTGGGAAGTACCCAAAAAACTAGTTTATTGATAAATTGCTTTTAAACACATACATATTTGAATGGAAATAATGTTCCGAATATGATGTGCAAATGTTTTGAAAACTTATGTTAACGAGCAAGTTCTTATTATTGAAATTATTGAATATTTTATAATAAGATGAAGGATGCTGTTTTGAAAACATATACACATCAATTGTATAATTATAATAAATTGCATTTATTGTTGTATTCATTTTAACTTTACTATAGTTAATATGAAAATTCTTATTATTATGACAATCAATCAAATTGTTGTAATCTATTGTCGTGGCCTGAAGGGGCCCGCTTGCTGTTGGGCACAGGTGTGCCACTATGTGGGACAGAAATAGGATATCTGCCCTGTTTAGCAAGTGTATCAAAGGATCACTGGTCTATAAATCAAATAGGTTTACCCGGTGTCAGATATCCCGATTAAGGCGGTGTCCGGTGCGATTACCTTGAGGTGATATCTTGATTCCGGTGCTTTATCTGTGATATGTCTGTCTACTTGTAACCATGCGGTCAGTAACAGTCAAATCCCGGTGTATATACAGTAATTGTATATAAGTAAAAATGTATAGTCGGAGCTGACAACACTAAACACTATTTATTTAATTTTAATTAAATAATTTTAATTATAATTATTATATTTTTCTAATCATCTCTTTTGTGTCGCAATTACTACTACTGTTACAGTCATAAGATTTTTGTAAGATTATATGTAAGTAAGTGTATATAATTAGTCTAAATATTTTGTAGAAAGTTTATTCTTAATTTGTGTTATAAATTGTATTATATTTTTATATATAAGTGTAATTATGTAAATAGATATTTCTAATATAGTTGTAATTTAAATGCAAATTAATAAGTTTTAATTAGAAGATCATATATCATGAATGTAATGTCATACACAAATCACTATTATTATAAAATAAGCCAATAAATTCATTATGTTTTTGTACAGTTACTAAACCATTTAAATCAAAATTCCAATAATCATTATGTAAAGTATTTTTGTTTAATCTCATTATCAAAATACATACAAAATTTATTTCCTTTATATAGAAGTAAATATCCATCGATATTATAGATTAAATCGAAATGATTATTTTGTTTACATTAATCAATATACCCACTAGTAGCATGCGCATTTAGGTTGAATCAATATATTATTTGAAATATTACAATTGAACAAGCATAATTATTTATTTTGGCATATATAAATACAGTATTTTGGAAACAATTCATGTATATGAAACAGGTAGGTAGCGATGACCAACTAGTACCATGCTCATTTAGTTTAAATCAATTTATTATTTGATATTTCACGAATGATCTAGCATAATTATTTATTTTAGAGTATATATACAGTATTATGGATACAATTCATGTATACGGGACAGGTAGGTAGCGATGACCCACTATTACAATGGTAAATACTATAATTACCACAACATAGGTATTACTATTTGTAATAATTTGTAATATGTGGAACTCAATGGTCATCAGTGTCATTAATGATGAGGTGGGGGAGGGGGATGGACAGAGTGATTCTAGTATACACTTTTTCCCCTTACCTATAAACGTATAAAAATGAATTGTAATAGGCTATCTAGACAAATTGTTTTGAAATTAATAAAAATGAATTTATATAGGAATTAGGGATTGTATTCAAAAACGCTGAAATTTTCTTAACAACCCATTAATCATAATGTGTTCATTAGTTTAAGATTTTGTCAAAATTTTTTATTTAAAACTTTAGCCAATTGGTCATTAGGCCAAATGGTCGTTACTTTTTCATTATCATAGATATAAACAATGACCACATATTGGTCAATCATAAGTATAAAATACACCATGGATAGTTTTGTACGAATTTAGCCGTACAAATCACTGGCGCTTTATCACCGACAGTACCATACGTTGTGGTGAATGTATTTCAATCATATCCCTCAACAGCGGCGGTACGTCTGTGTTAGGACTTCGGACAAACTCGTACCGACTGACCAGTGTGGCCAGGGTCAACTTCACCTCCAACGTCGCAAAATTCATAGCCACGCAATACCGGGGACCGACACCAAACGGCACGTACGTATACGGGGCTATATTCGTACGGTTCGCGGGCAAAAATCGATCCGGATTAAATTCGTCGGGATTTTCAAAATGCTCCTCCATGTGGTGTATGGCATAGGCCGGTACCTCCACTTTCTGACCCGATTTGACGACAATACCGGTGCCGTCGTCGCCGAGCGCGTAGTCCCGGTTGGCGTAGCGCGCGATCCGGTGTAGCGGCGCGTGAAGTCTCAACGTCTCGGCGAACACGGCCTCCAAATACGGCAGTCGCGCGACTGAGTCGTAATCGACGCGACCGTCGGTGTCGAGTGCGGCGGCGATTTCGGCGTACAGTTTCCGCTGAGCGTCCGGATTGAGGGCCAACTCGTAGACGGCGAACGACAGGGCGATCGTAATGGTCTCCGTGCCCGACGCGAACCACAGCCACCCATTGGCTACGAGTTCGTCATCCGTTATATGTTTGCTAAATGTTTGGACACTTGGCCCTGGTGAAGTGAGTTTTAAATTTTAAATTTTTAAATTAGACATTGCGTGATCATGTTAAAGTGGATTAATATTATTTATGTGATTAATATTAACAAGGAGCGTTTAGTACTTGAAAATTTTGCATGGGTTGTCAAACTGATTAATGATAAATAAATATATTGATCCTGCTTTTTCTGATAATTTTTGACCACATCGGTACCCAAACTGTTTCAGGTAGCATGTACAGTTTTCTAAAAATTCATTAATTCAATCAATTGACAAAATATTAATTGATAGCTATTGAAATAAATAAATAACAAACTAGATTAGGGTGTTATATTAATTCTTTGAATTAATGAATTTTTAAAATTGTACATGCTACCTTGATCAAAATATTCATTATTAATCAGTCCCACAACCCCATATAAAATACTCAATTATGAAACGCCTTCTGAACTACAATTTGAGGGGGCTCCTTGTAAGCAAGCTCAGTTAGGCTTACTTTTAAAATAAATGTAGTTTAATAATATACTAAATATGAACATGGACCATTTAAATCTCCATAAGCATTACACTAAAAAATTATACCTCCAGATCCCAAATACGATTCATTGGGATCCATGTCCTCATCCGTGTCGTGGACGGCGTCCATCAATATCTGCAGGAAGTCGTTGTACTTACGGCTGGTATTCCGCCTCCGATCGGCGATCAGACCTCTGATGAGACCGAAGAAGAACTCGTGGGCCGATGCGTCCAAACGGCGCCCAACGCCCACCCAATTCAGCGCCGTCTGGAGGACCGACTCGCGCATGACGTCCGGATTGAACGCCCTTTTAGCCATCGCCACGAACTCGCTGTCGACATCCCTGGCCGCCTGAGCACCGCATTTAATACTGAACGCACAGGTGGCCAACACGTCCATCGCCAGGTTGCCAAACACCGGGCGTAAATCGACATCGGCCGACATACCGGTGCCGGTGCCCAATGTGACCATAAGCTCATCGACGCACTGATAGATTAGTGGATACATGCGTCGCATTTTGGCCGATGTAAAGGTGGTCGACACGACCGCCCGGAGCCGTTTCCAGTCGCGTTGGTTCGCTTCGCCTAAATTGTGGCGCAGTATCGGGTGTTTCATTGGGGGCCGGAAGCGGTCGGTGAACGCGTCGAAGTCCTTCACGAGAATGCGTTTCATAAGCTCCGGTGCGGCCACCGTCAGCACCGGGAGGTTGCCGTAGAAAACACTGGTTTTATGGTACATAAGTAACACATTTATTGAGTTGTTTTATATGTTTGTCGTAAATACAAATATTTATGTCCCAGTTAAGCTTTCAAGTGACTGTAATATTATTAACCCTAAATAACTAACTAATTGAAAATATGCACCAGCACCTTTAAACACTTGTATACCCGGAATATAATCATATGCATGGCCATAATAATTTTATTCATATTCGCTGATGAACATTTACATGAGCACCTACATAGGCTAACATAAATAATTTGTAATTTTATTATGTAATCACTTAAAGCCTAGGTTACTTTGAATATAAAGCACATCAATCCTACTAAAAATAAGTAATTAAGCAAAGTTTTCCTGTAATAAGCGAATGATTACCCAATATGGGAAAGTCAGTATAATCTATATATAATTTATTATATAACCTAATTATCCAGCTACATTTTGGTGAAAACTATTTTAAAAATTTGATTATCCATTAAAAAGTGATTACCTTTTGCCTACCGTAGATCGATTTGGCCAAAGTAGTATATATAATTTATTATATAATGTAATACGTATTTACCCGTATACATTGCCATATTTGCGTAGCCACTCGATCTCGACATAAGATTTCAATTTACCAAATGTTTGCATAAAACTGTTGATAGGTGTCGGACCCGGAACTCCCCGTTCGCTCCAATAATTGTATTTTTGTCGCAAAAATCTTATACATATAAGTGATATTAAATTTACAGTGATATTCAACTATATCTGGTCTCGGAAAGCAAATTCAAGATTATACCAGTATATAGGATATGAATTTAAATATTTTTGCATTGTTTAAAGTTTAATATAAGTAGCCTGCATTGTACATAACTAAGTCTGTGACTATTTTTATATTTGAATAAATACTTATTTAATATACAATGTATGCCACTTATATTAAACTTTATTAAGTTTTATACTTTACTCGAAAGCAATGAAAGATATTAAAATTCATATCCTATATATCAATGGTTTCCAGAAACCAACTAGTGATGTATGCATTTACTATTTATTACTATTTAAGCAAAGTCCATACAACACTAGTATTTTAAAGTTTATAGAATACATTAAGGATTAAAGTAGCATTTATTCAAAAACTCATGAATA
>CAJPVJ010003250.1:0-11331 GCA_905397405.1 Oppiella nova
ATTGAATTAGTTTTTTAAACCAAACTATTTATTATGATTTAAGTAAATCTATTGAGAGAGAGAGAGAGAGAGAGGGAGGGAGGGAGGGAGAGAGAGAGAGACCATATGAATGGCCAAACGGTTGTCAAAAGAAATTATGGGTCAATGAATGACTTAAAACAACAGAAAAACTAAACTAAAAACAACTGTCAATAAAACATAATATATTTTTCACACCAATATATCATACATTTTTAGTATAAATTTGGAAGTTGATAAACCTTTCATTATATAACAAATAATTTTTAATATTATGTGAAAAACAATAATAATTTTAGAGTAACAAAAAAGTATTATATAAAAGTATCATGAGTATTTTATATTCAATACACACATTGATTATAAGTAGTTTTTCGGGTAATACTTATCAAGGACTAATCAAAAGCATTCAATTTTAACGTTCAATTTAGTGCCTAAACTATCAGTACTACTAATAATAATCTTTAAAACTAATAGCAATAAAAAGTCTGACTTTTTTGCCCGAAAATCCTTATTTGGATCATAAAATAAAAGTTAAAATTTATGATTATTGGCATTGATTTGAATTTTTTGTTTTATTAGTCTAACTCTCTATAAAAAACTTGCGGTTAATTAGAAAAAATGTTGTCTATGTGAGTGAGATCAATGGTATGTTTTTTGCGAGCTAGCTTAATTAAATTATTTTTTATGAACCTTTTTTGCACCGTAAAAATTATTTTTTTAATTTCAAGTTTAAGTATAAAAACAATTTAAGTTTAAGTTCAAGTAAATATTTTAATTTTTATTTTAAATATTAAACTATTGGCAAAACAATAGCAAATATAACCCTTTTTTAGTACAGTAAATAGCAAGGTAAATTGAATAAAATGTTAATTAATACAAATATTTAATTATTTGTATAATGTTATTATATATCACGATTTTTAATAAACTAACAAATAGTTTGTTATTAAAGTAAATGTTTTTAAAAATTGTAAATTTAAATTATAAAATTTTTAAAAAGTGAAATATTTGCACGTGGGTGTTTGTGGTTGGCACCGGTATTTTAACATGTGTATTGGCGTATTAATATATTCTCACCCAGACATCATTAGCAATAGTAATATATTTTTTAATGAAAGCAAAATCGGAAAAACCATTTAAATAATTATTAAATAAATTTATTTTTCAATCATTTAATTGGATTCAGACGACAAAGAAATCTCATTTTTATGATAAAAAAAATTAAATCAATATTTGATTCAAAAATGTTATAAAAATTCATTTTTGTTTATGGGAATATTAATTTTAATATACTTTTATACTGTGTATTATAAAACTATTATATAATGTACAGAAATATATAGACATATTGTTGAGTATATTACTGTAAAAAATATATTCAAAAATATATAATTAATTTGAGAGATATTTTTGAAAAATACTAAACTCTGTCTTAATTAACTCGCCGTACATTAATCACGGGCTTAACCATAGCGAGTGTCCACTGTATACACAATATTTGGTGGCATTTGCCTAAAAGCCATACCATATCTCATAAGTCATGATAACTTAAATATGGATAATATATATACGTTTTTATATATAAATAAATGTGTTGTCATTGGGATATACATTGATTAATGACACAGGTATTCTTTACAACACCACCAAAATATATCTGCCGGTGCCATAAACTAATGTATACCTGTATAGCAGGTACACTATTTGTATTATTAATATATTTCATATTTTTTATGTGGACTCTGGCTATGAATAAAATCGGTTTTTAGAGCCCATTCTCCCGTAAGGGAAGGAAATTATTATTTCTTTTTAATGATAAGTAATTTGAAAAATATTTTCAACGCTTTTATGTTTTTCGTATCAATAATAATATCAATTTCCTTCATATATAGCGCACAATATTTTTTAAATACAATTTATTTATACACTATAGCAAGTTGAGAATAGTATCCTAGATACTATTTTGATAATAAATTTAAATATTCATTAATTAAATGTTGATATTTTCTGTGTTTATTCATTCATTTCACACACAAATAAGCACTTGATTTGTAAATTAATTTGAGTTTAAAGTGAAATTCTTTAGTAAAATAAATTCATGAAAGACTTAATTTTTGCTCAAATTTTTATTTCTTTGTTGATATGATATCCGCAGAAAAATTGAAGTGTTTTTCAACATTTAAGAAATATTTCTGTCTTTACTGTCAGTTTAGATCTCTTTCGTAATAATTGAGAAAATTTTTGTCTCTTTTTTACTATTAACTGACAGCTAATCGCAAACACATATCAAATCATATTTTTGATATCCCTATCGATGGAGACAAACATTTTTATGATTTTACGCTATTTATGAGATTTAATATGAGATGAGATGTAAAGCGAAAATAAAATATTATTACAAACTATACTAGTACAGTTTTCCACAAATATGATAATATATTTGTGTCCATTAATTCTCATTATCGTTCACTTCTTAATCGTTGAGTGAATTTTCAAATACCATATAATAATGGATAAGAAAATTATGACCAAAACTCCAAATGGATTCATATTTTTAAATGAAAAAGTTTTTTATTTATGAATTTCATTGATTATTCAAAACACGATTTTGTTTTTTGTGTTTTAATATGTTTGCCGTACAGTAGTGCCGGTGAATAGTGTACACAAATGTTTGTATATAATTAATATTGAAAAAAATATATTTGTGATTTGAATGCTTATAATTAAAATAGTGTACCTGCTCACTATCACGAAAGTGTTTGCATTGTTTGCATATTAAACGCCTGGTATTTTAAATACTATTTCAATCAAGTCTTATTAAATTTTGTCTATATAATTTACATGAAATATTAATTGATGTAGCTAGGATCATATAAGTTTGTAAAGTCAATGACAATATGTCCGGTTAATAATCATAATACTGGTATAATTCACTAATTATGTAAACCACAAATTCTTGGTGCAAAAGTTAAATGCATGCGTTTGTCAATCAAATCATTTATTATTTTATTTTTTAATTCACAAAAACTGAGTTCACTTTACAAACTCTAAAACTGATTGAACACACACTGTATGAAATGCTTATTTATTTTTGCCAAATGATATTAATATACATTTCAAAGTATGAAATCAATTGAATTAAATTAAACTTTTCATTCCGTTGAGTATATATTTAATAATTGGTATAGAGTTGAGGCACTGGAGGTACTACCTCACCGATGGCATACCTATCCCTTTATTTTACATAGCCTTAACCCTAGCGAAATAATTACTATAATATCAAATGAGACAAAAATATCATAATAATATGAATGCCCTAAACATCCTTTCAATTTAGTTATACTTATTATTATTAACAATACTTTAATCATAATATTCTTAAATAATAATAATATATACTTTAACATCTGAAATGACTCTCCTTTTTCTCCATTTCCTATTTAGTATTCATACCCACCGGTACCCATGGGCTCAGGTATGCCTATGTAGTAGCAAACACACGGGACAGGTAGACATATTGATAGCGAGGGCCAGCATTTTTTGTAAAAAGTAAATTGCAGTCAATAGCGAAACTAAACTTTATTATTATTATGATTTCATTTGATATATACAAGTATACAGGTAATAGTTTTATGCAACACTTATTTAAATATACTTATGTTTTTTGTGCATATTTACATCACATTTTAAAATATGATTTTTCATATTTACAGTATATACCTCGTGCAACTTACTAACTAATTGAATATGCATTTTATATTTAGTATACAAATAATATTTTATTACTATTATCTAAACAACTATTATGCATTGATAGATTTATAAAACTAATAAATTGATGTATAAAATACATTTTTATAGTTGTTTACTATAAGGGGAATGGGCTGTAAGGCCGAGGATGTCGTGCATAAAACACATGAGTGCTGTTACCGGTGTCGTCGGTGTCTAAAGAGCTGTTTCAGGAGCGCAGGTATGCTATGCTCTGCGAAACAAATGTCGAATTAATTTAAATATATTTTCCATATTTAATACAACATCTCATAAAAAATAGTGAAACTTATCATAAAATATAAATTCAACGCTTTCTAAGAAATGGTTAATATTTTACTTATTTTCAGTCAACACTGTTTATAATGTACTAGTTTATAAACTAGAAAAAGTTATATTAAATGACGCTTAATGTAGTTTGTAAAATTGATTTATCCCGACCAGTTTATTATGTTTAGTTTTTCAAATTGATGACAAACTTGATATAATTTACAGTAATATTTTAAGACCATTAATAATACCGAGTGTTCAGTGAATATGCAGTAAAAGGATGTATTTATTCAGCAGAAAATTGGCTCAAAATTATTATATTTATCTCCAAAAAAGTTTCTCTCGTTTTCATTCACTCATATAAATGGTTTCGTAATTATTATAAAAAGCTTTTGCTTAATAAATAAAATACAAATAAAAACTTCAGTCGTTCCCTACTGTTCCCCATACTCTCGCCCTAATGTTTTAAACTCTCGTTTTTGGGCTAATTTTAAATGGCTTTTAGAGTTCATTATATTTACGAAAAAAAACTAAATTCACTTTAAAGTCATATATTATTAAAAACATATTTATGTAAAATATATTTGATATTTTTCTTACTTTTATCTCTTATCGATCGTTAATCGTATGGATATATACGTGAAAAACACATGAATTTTTGAATTTTTCGTAATTCACTCATTCATTAATCTTTATTATGTAATGTATTTTTGGCGCATGGTTTTTATTTTGGCGAATTAAATATTATTTATTATTTATTTTAATGTCGTGTCATATAATTTAAATAAATTAATTCCGGATAAAAAACACTATTTTACGGGATAGGGATGTAGGGGCAGGGAAGGGTGGCCTACTGTATACTGTCGATGTTTATATGCTTACCTATTGTACTCCCTTATAATAATTTATTTTATTGTACTTTAAAGTTAGAGTTGACTGTAGGCTATGGGTGTAGAGGGAGAGCGAGATTCATATATAATATGATTTAATATCTATTTAAATATATTATACATTAGAGACGACCTAATGGTCAGATCCGATGTTCAGATTACATATGACTATTAGATAAGACACGACCCCTAAAAGGGAATGTCGTGTGAGAGGGCATAGGAAATGGATTTACAGGTCGAATATGAATGACCAGAATTTCACCCTGGGTATAGCGTACAAAATACATTGTACTTCTGTATTAATATAACTATTAATTTCGGGTAAATATACTGTAGTCACCAGAAAAAACTGGGGAACCGTGTGGTATAAATACCCTATGTATAGGGGACTGGGAGTTAAGCCCCCGACTGATTTATATCTGATTCTGTAAAGTCAAGTGTATTTGTGTAGTAAAAGTCAATTTAAATGTATCAGTGCTCGCAATCAGACAATTGTCAAATATATCCCTACTTTGTATTTATATGTATCACTCTATGTATGGGTTTATTATAGTCAACGACTCTTTCACATCACATTTCTATGGCATTCACTCTTTGCATACGAGTGAGAGTGTAGGGGACGGACAGATAGATAGGTCGGTGAGTATATGGCAGCCCTTATGGAGGCTGTGAATGAGCAGACAATAAGCCATCACAACGTCAGGGCCCGCATCTGTTGTCCAATTTAAACGCATCGCTAATACTTTTGTGTAGTTTTTGTTTTTGTAGCCAATATTATGCACTAAACTCATGATATATTCACACACTTAGTGAAACACTCGTTATAATGAACGTCCAAATAGTGAAAATAAATTGATATAGCTTTGAGAAGTATTTTGAGCAGGCAATAATTTAATATTAATTTTGTTACTGATATTTTGTATGTGATATTAAGTTGATAGTTCATTATTAATGTTTAGTATAGCGATAGTGTAATAAATATGAAAAATTATGAGGTATAGTATGTGTTAAAAGGTTTGGTACAAAAGTTTTATGTGACACACGATCTCCACTATTGTCTAAATTATTTGTAATATAAAAGTTAAACATTTTATTTGAGTCGAGATATTATCATCGAGACTACTGTCCCTTTCATTTGCAGTGATCAGCAGTCGGGTCACATCTGCAACACTTGATTGCCGTACTATTCAATAGGATAGAGTGCTATACATAATACCAGTGCTGTTCACTATCTGTGCCATTATTTATTCATTTCCATCACTTTGTCCAATAGATAGTGAATGAGAGGTTCAATATAAAAATGAGATTTTATTAAAAATACAATTTTGAAATGGTTTACCAAGAGCTTTGATTTGTGTTTGAAATAAATATTGTAAAAATTTCTATTAAACAATTTTACAGTTTGCATAAAAATTAATCTTTACAAGTATAAAATAATTGTAAAAACCATGTTTACATATTGTCAATACAAAACATTAATATATTTATAAAATAAGATTGTATTTTCTTATTTAAAAAATATTTGCTTTCATCCGATTTGATACGACCATTGAATCGTAAAATTGAATGATTGAGAAAACAATTGTACTTTCGTTTCACATTTCTCTCATATCTTTCATTTTCACAAATACTTTTCTCAAATCGTTATTTCACTAATCATTTCCTGTATTCACAATACAAGAGATTTAATAATATGTTTTAAAATACCGATGAATTAAACATAAAATATAATTCAGAGACAAATCGCAATCACAAATATAGTAATATATTTACAATGCTTTCAGTCATTCAATGGACAGTCATTCAGATTTGCAAACATAGAAACGAATTGTTAATAAATATTCTGACAAACATTTCCTGAAATGCTTTTTCTGTTATGTTATTAAAATAACAAACATTTTTGCTTGAACACAAAGATAAATAATTATATTTTTTTTATAAAAATCAAATTAATATTTGAAAATTATTTTTGAAAATATTTTTGGTTTTGTTTATTGTCTCTGAAGGTGAGAGAGAGAGAGAGAGAGAGAGAGAGAGAGAGAGAGAGACCAGTAATAATATACAAGGATTAAAATGATTGCAAACACAATAAGTTATAAAAACTAATATGCAATCAAAAAAAGGTAGTCTCAAAAATAATTTTCAATATTAAAAAAAGGCATCGCATAATCCCTGTCCACATACCCATCTGTCAAAATAAATATTTCCTATATTCATAAGCCGTTTCAATGGCACCCGAAAAACAGTGCATTTTATTTATACTAATTTATATTTACTATACATTTGATAAATACCTTAAGCGCTACATAAAAAACAATAACAAAAAATAAATACATAATTATATTTATATTGTTTTATAGCTGAGAGTATTTAATAGTTGACTGTTTATGTTGAGGGCATTTCGCAAATTTTTATAGTATTTTATAATATAAATAAGTGTTTAAAATACTTTCGTATTAAATGAATGGTTGGTTGTAATAATGGTTTTTATTAAAATAAATTTCTATATATGGTATATCAATGGGATTGGTATGTTATAATGACTCTCTCTCTCTCTCTCTCTCTCTCTCTCTCTCTCTCATCAGGAAGAGAGTATGGAAATAGTCTGGGATTAAACCCCCATCCGATGTGAACTCCCAGAGTCTATACTCTCTTTATAGCCATCCATTCACACAAACAATACGTTTAATAATAAGAAGTATAAGAAAAATATAATTTCATATAAAAACTTATATTTTTTATAATCGTGTGCATAGTGTGTAATGTCTATAAGATTTTAAAACTAAACTTTTGGAAATCAAGTTCAATGTCAGCGACCGGATAATGATATCACAGACCGGTGTATGTATGGCTTGTGAGACATGGAGTGGTGGTAAGGGGTCCGGGAGGGGCAGTCGTATCTATACAATACTATATGTGTGAATAAAAACAAATTTTCAATTGAATTAAAATTAATTTTGTTTCGTTTTGTATTTGGGATAATAATTTATACACAGAAACGGATTCATAGTATTAATTAGCATTATTTTTATCAATTAAAAGTTCACTTTAAATTCAATACATATTTATAAATAAATAATAAGTTTCTTGAAGTTTATATAATTCGTGCATTTAATTTAATTGTTTTAAATTAAAAACCCTTTACTTATAAACTGGTAATGATTTTTATATTTAAATTAAAAAAGTTTGCAAATTCAAGAGAATTAATTTTATTAAAATAAATTTGTCTAAAATTATTATTGAATTTATGAAAAATACTGTATAAATATTAATATTATACAACACTATTCGCAAATTACATGTCAATCATACGTAAGCCATAGTGTTATTGTCGATATAATTATGTGCTAACAAGACGTGAATTGTTTGGCAATCAATTACTGACACCGAGTAAAAACAAGTCAGTTAATAGTCACGCAAAAAAATATTGTTAAGAAAATCCATAAAACCAGAGATTTTCAAAGCAAACCAAATGAAAAAGAGATTTGAATTCATAGCTCAGAGACTATGTATTAAAAGTCTCTGTGTTTTTGTGTTCAATAGACACACAAAAAACTTTTATTTTATTTCGCGATACGTTTTAATGACTTTTCGTTTGGCAATCATTGCGATTGAAAAACACATAGCAATCGATTGGGTATTAGGAGGACAGTTGGATAATCAGAGAAGTCAGTGCAAAATCAAGGGGTCGGAGCCAACAAAATACATCCTCATATTGTATGTGCGAATTGGGAATACCATTGAAATTGGAAAAACTTTTTTCTTGTTTCGCTTTTTGGATGTCCATTCAAACCATGTGTCTGTGTCTTAATAATTGAGTTGTAATTATCGACAAAATTGTTAAGAAGTAAAGAGGATATGGCGGTGGAGGAGGACTGGGAGGACATGGAGTACTATTAGAGTACTCACAAATGTCACAAACAAATGAATGCAAACAAGAAAATTAGTTTTTGGGTTAAAAAACAGATTGAAACAAATGCAACAAAAATTTTAATTAGATAAATTCCACTATATTGTTAATTATAACTATATTTTTCATACTATGCTAATATTTTTTCTAATATTCAGTGTTTGTATTAAATGTAATATTAATTGAAAGTATAGTTCACTAAAACAGGAAGTGTTGTATAAAAAGGTAATGAATTTTAGAGGTTATATAATATTATACAATAATAAAAGCATTATGTGATACACATTGAAAGACAATAAAATATTTATCATAATTAAACTGAATATACAAAACAATAACATTGTTATGGAGTAGTCTATCATAACTGTCAGTGAGATGATGATGAGGGCACGGGTAGTGTAATATCTCATTACCTGTCCTTCATATATTTCAAAACAAACACATTAGATGTTTATTAAGTTATATTTTTATTTTAATTTTTTGTATTATTATTATATTTATGTCACTATACAATTAAATATAGTGTGTTATAGTTAACGCCAAAATAGCATACAATTTATCACAAACTTCAGTATATCGAGGGAATACACTAATGGGGGATACAGTTGTGAATTAATACCTTAACACACAATATAACAATGAGAATAACACATAGTCTTAACGTCAGTCAACTCCACCAAAAAAGTTTGTGCTATATTTTAAACACTTATTTTTTATATTATATAACTTACTTGTATGCCTTCAAATAAAATCCTATGACTTATTGCTTTATCTGACATTCAATTGTCTTATTAGTTGTGTTTTTTAGCAGATTTTTCGTATTTATTTTAGATTCAATACTATAATACATTTGTATTCACTCGTAGACCAAAGCTTTTTTATGAGAAAATCATTTATGTATTGAAAACAATTACTGTATTCATCAAAAACATTTAGATTTAAGCTAAAAATAAAAAGTTTTTATATGTATTTTGAGCGTAAATATAATCTACAAAACAATGTAATTGTGTTTTGAGTGCAATTTATGTCCCAAAAATACAACCAACAAAAACATATATAAATCGTAAATTCATTCATAAAAAACTTATACAACATTTGTATGAATATATTTATCACACAATATAATAATGACATTAAAAATATACGTTTAATAACATTACGTGAAATTATCGCTAAAATTAAATTCAAGATTTTTTTGCTATCGATAGAAAAAATATGTGTATAAATATTTTGTACACAAAAAACACTAAAAACTAATTTCAACTTCTAAGTAAATAGTGATTTGCCATAAAGTTAACATGTACATATTTTGTATGCATTTCTAAATATCTAAAATAAAATAAAAAGTAATTTTATTTTTATTTTCTGTACATTCAATGGGAGACTGAGAAAGGGCCGGCAGTTTGTTGGAGGGGACAGGGAGACAGTACTCAAAATGCCTAATACTTTATACGTCTAATCAGTATTACGATTGCCTGACAGAGCACTGGTATTGCATTTAAAGGGCCTTATTATTAGGCGTTGCTCTAAGTGTTTAACTATTGATGGGGTTTATTATACTTAAGATTTGTTTTTTGGCATTTGTATAGCCAGTGGAGTGCAGAGGGGGGAACTGGAGGGTTAAGGGATCTTAGATAAGGTTAACATTTTAGGCTGAGCTTTAAAGACCATTTCCACCCATCAGATAATGCGTGGATAAGAGAGAGAGAGAGAGAGAGAGAGAGATTACAAAATTGTTTGAATAGTTTCCGATAGCCTTACATATCTTGTACAATAAAAGATCAATTGAATGTCTTTTATATAATAAGTTAATGTTTGGTTTCAATACAATTGTGGCTCACAATCAGAGATAAACCGAAAATAATATCCATTTTATTCCTATTTTAGTTACTTTGATAAGAATTTTTGTTTTTATTTATTAACCTGATTAATAAAACTTAACTAAAATATTAAAATAAAATATTAAATGAATTAAAATATTTACTAATTTTAAATTTACACTAATGGAAATTTTAAATTACTATAAAAATATGTAGTATACTATTTTTGTTTTCCGTCTATTTTAAGCAGGATCGTTTAAAATAATTTTTAAATTTAGAAATTTAACTTGATATTATGTTGACCCCTAACCTCCTAACTCACAACTATGTCCTCAATCTCCATATAGTATTCAATAGATTAATAGCCGACACACAAAGGTTTGTCCGGCATTTGGGTGCTCCTCAACCCACTGGCCCTCCCTTTCCTCTCATTGCAATGATATCTATAATCGGAATCAGATATTCGTCTCAATCGCGCAAAACATATAAAGAAATGCAATGAAATGTCTGTCCCTTCAGTCTCTCTCTCTCTCTCTCTCTCTCTCTCAGACTTATATAATTTTTTTCAGGAAAACAAAATTGACTTTTATTTCAAAACAAATGCATTGATTGCGTGAACGGCAAGACTCGCACACTCTATAAGTTATAAATA